>CAKOAT010287600.1:0-19528 GCA_932364175.1 Eruca vesicaria subsp. sativa | reverse complement strand
CTTATCATGGAGAGGAAGGAGAAAGATCAAGTGTTTGGGATGCTTATGACATTGGATCCTTGTTACAAGGATGTAATCAAACACATCTTGAGGTCGCCTAAGCTTCCTACCATGGAGGAGGTGTGTGCACAACTTCAGAAGGAGGAGGGATCTCTTGGTTTGTTTGGAGGAAAGGGTGAGCTTACTATGGCTCACCAACCTGAGGAAATGCAAGCTAATAAAGCTGCATACAGAGGTGCATGAAGGAAGTATGAGAAGTATGAAGGGATCTATGAGCATTGCAAGAAGCAGGGGCACAAGAAGAGTCAGTGTTGGATCCTACATCCTCAACTTAAACCCGCGAAGTTCAACAAGGATAGAGAAGCAAAGGCTCATCTTTCTGCTGAGGAAAATGGTGCTGGTTCATCCGCAACTAGCTCAGGTGTCAAGGTGGGTGAAAGTGAACCATCACAAGACCAGATGTGTGGTGCTGGTTCATCCGCAACTAGCTCAGGTGTCATCCGCAACTAGCTCAGGTGTCAAGATGGTGGGAAAGCTTATTTATCTCACCATCACAAGACCAGATGTGTGCTTTGCGGTCAACCAAGTAAGTCAGCATATGCAAGCTCCCAAGATGCATCATTGGCACATGGTGGAAAGGATTCTGAGGTACTTAAGAAAAGCACCAGGACAAGGAGTATGGATGGGTTGCAACAAGAGCATTGAAATAGTTGGGTACTGTGATGCTGATTGGACTGGAGATAGGATAGACAGGAGTTCTACAACCGGCTATTGAACCTTTATTGGAGGCAACTTAGTAACATGGAAAAGCAAGAAGCAAAAGGTTGTTTCTTGTTCAAGCGCTGAGGCAGAGTATAGGGCTATGAGGAAGCTCACAAGGGAATTGATTTGGATAAAGGGGCTGCTCAAAAACTTGGGAATTGAGATCACAACACCAATCACTATGCATTGTGATAACCAGGCTGCTATACACATTGCAAGCAACTCAGTGTTCCATGAGAGGACTAAACACATTGAAGTTGACTGCCACAAGGTTAGACAAGCAGTCGAGCAGAAGGTGATCCTACCATGCTACACAAGGAGTGAAGACCAGCTTACTGATATCTTCACCAAGGCAGGAAGTTCCAAGGTGTGTGAGTCCATCCATCCGAGGTTGGGACTCATAGATATCCCATGTCACTGATCTCCCCTCCATCAAGTGTTCTACTCTTTCCTTAACTTGGTTTTTATCCCATTGGGTTTTACCTAGTTAATGTTTTAATGAGGGAATGCTTCATGGCTTCCGAGCTTGACTTGTTTCACATGGTCAAGCTTGAGGAGGAGTGTTGACATGAGGCAAGTAAATAGCTATCAAGGAGGAAGATCATCTCGTATGGACAAGGGTGAGATCAATTCAAATTAACTTGTGACTCAAGTTAGTCCGTACAAGCTTGAGTTACAAGTTACTAATCCGACCTAGAGTTAACTTGACAAGGAAGAAGCTTAGTAACTTGTATCAAGCTCGGTGAGTGGAGCTCTTGACCGTTGGAGGTCTGAACAAGAGGAGAAGCAAGTGGGAATTGAATATTGTTTTAGTCACATGTCTTCCCAACCGTTGGGACTTGTCTCTCTCAAAGCCAGACCTGTCCCTTTCTCGGTCTCACATGCCTAAGAAGACCACCCCTTTGTTTATTATTAATGCCTTGTCCTGATCCTTCTTGTTTAGGCTATTTAACTTCCTTGTATGCAAACCATTTTAATCTAAGGAAAGAGTTCCTCATTTTTTCGTCTCTCTCTCTCTCTTACTCAAACGAGTCTCTCACTCTTTCTCTTTTAATTTCTCATCTAAACTACTCTACATTCTTACATTCTTTCATCAAGAAGGCTAAAGACTCTTGAAGAGAAGGAAGGTTTGGTTTGTGTGAAATCAGACCGTTAAGGGATAAGGTTTAGGCTAAGGCTCCGTGTATGCAAGCTGTAAAGGTGAATGACATCTTGGAAGATCCCATGAGCATCAAGCGTGCATAGGATCTGAACCACATGATCTCTCCTAGGCGCGTCTCCTCTTGTTGACTCCACATGTGTGGTCTTTGAACCTTATCTTCTCTTGTAAAGCAGAAACCCTCATGTCTCCTCCTATATATTGTGTAATCTCGCCATTAATAAAACTTAAGAAATTCAGTCTCATTACTCTCTAAGTCTCACCATGGTTACTAGTCACTAATCTAATTTCTGAACCAAATCTCTTACCAATCTCTTCTCTAATCTTTTCATTATCTCTTTCAATCTCTCTTAGCTCAGATTAAACAAAAATATTATTCTCTTCTTCAAGTTAACAGCAACAAACTTGGAAACACTCTTGGTTATTCTTATACTGCTTATAAAGGTCCTAGTAGTCATGATACATAGCTAGAATCTGTTTATAATTTGCGGTTTAAGGATACCTATGACTTTTAGTGCTCAAAATGTGACTAAACTATTGATAATAGATGCTACACACCATATGATTAGTGATGAGAATCTTATAAAAGATATTGAACCTGCTCGTGGTAATGTTATGGTTGCTAATGGTGATAGAGTTCCTATTAGAGGAGTTGGAAATTTAAAACTATTTGATAGGAATTCTAGAGCTTTTTGTTGAGATTAATAAAAGATAAGGAGGATGTGAAATGGTTGAGTGAAGTGTGGTGAAGCATTCAAGAGAAGGAGAGGGAATGGTTTTAGGTCTGTCCGTACAATGTTGTACGGATTGTAAGAAAATCAAATGGAGAGTTCAAGAACTCAAGAACATGAGAGAGAGAGTTCGCACACGGAAGTTAGGAGAGAGAGAGTAAAGAAGGATTCTATTTCCTTGATTAAAAATAGTAGCCATACAATGTTAATATAAAGGCCTAAATGGCAAGTGAAGACAATAAAGAAAGGATTAAACAAAGGCAACTTGGTTAGTGGTCTGGTCATGGAAAGTGACCGGTCATGAACGGCTCCAAGGAAAGAGGAATACTCTTATTAAACTCTTGCCGACATCTTCCTTCTTGTCTCTACACTCTAACTGTCTTCTTCTCTTTTAAACACATCAGAGTAGACTTACTTGCCTTCCAAGACTTTAATAGTTTCAATGTGGTTGCCTTGTATCTAAAGCTTATATGGACAGCCTTGCGTTCCAAGGTACAACCATTTCCCACTTCCTTGTGTCATCCGGATCACTTCTTCTTTGTCTTTATGTCTTCATGTCAATACTCCCCCTCAAGCTTGACCATGTGGAACAAGTCAAGCTTGGACCCCATGAAGACTTCCCTCATTAAAACCTTAATATGCAAAACCTATTTGGGACAAAAAACATAAGAAGGAAAGAGTAGAAGCTTCATGGCTTAGGAGGATCATGATCTGGACAAGTCTCTGAGTCCTAGTCTCGGGTGTATGGACTCACAGACCTTGTTGCTTGCTCCTTTGGTGAAGATATCAGCTAGTTGGTCTCACTCCTTGTGAAGCAAGGCAGGATGATATTATGTTCTATAGTTTGTCTCACTTTGTGGCAATCTACTTCAATATGCTTGGTTCTCTCATGAAACACCGAGTTGGATGCTATGTGAATGGCAGCTTGGTTATCACAATGCATAGTGATGGGAGTGATTGTGTCTATGCCCAAGTATCTCAGAAAGTTCCTGATCCAAATGATCTCACTAGTAAGCTTCCTCATTGCTCTATATTCTGCCTCAGCACTTGAACATGATACCACCTTTTGCTTCTTGCTTTTCCAAGTAACTAGGTTGCCTCCTATGAATGTGCAGTAGCCTGTAGTAGATCTTCTGTCCACCCTATCACTAGCCCAATCTGCATCACAATATCCTACAATCTCAGTGTTCTTGTTGCATCCCATCCATACACCTTGGCCCGGAGCTTCTCTTAGGTATCTTAGGAGCCTTTCTACCATGTTCCAATGGTGTACTTTGGGATTTTTCATATGTTGGCTAGCCTGGTTCACGGAAAAGGAGATGTCTGGTCTTGTGATCGTCAAGTAGATCAGCTTCCCCACCATTCTTCGATAGAGTTTGAAGTCTTCAAAAGGCTCATCCTCAAACTCCCCCTCACGCAAGATCTTATAGCCTTCTTCTAGAGGTGTTTTGGCTGCTCTTCCTCCAAGTTCACCTGCCTCATTCAATAGGTCAAGTGTGTACTTCCTTTGAGATAGAAACAAGCCTTCTTGGGATGAATCCTTGATCCAGGTTGCTTATAAAGACTTGGTGTTGTTGTGGAAATGTTGCCATTGAGCACAATGCTTGAATCGGATGAGCAACCACATTGCTATTGAAGTACACTCTGGTGTTGATCCAGTTGGATGGATCTCTTCTCACTCTGGTGCTCCTTCTCAAGGGTTGTATCCGTTGCTCAATCTCTTGTTCCTCATGGTCATAATCCTCACTTGTTTGATCTTGAACATATCTGGTTCCATCTTGATCATGAGATACTGAATCCGGTTCATCTTGTTGATCCTCTTGATTCATGGATTCAGGTGAGTTGCCCCCCTCAGGATCAGGATGGACAGGTCCCTGGCTGCCTTCAGCTTCTTGTGTGTTTGTAGTTCCCGGGATGGTAGTGGTGGACCGTGGAGCTTCACTAGGTTGTGGTGTGGTAATGCCCAAACTTTCAAAAATGGTTCTCAGGTTGTGTACTCTATCCGTGGAGCCTTGGGACAAGTCTTGTAGGTTTTCCCAATTATTTTCTCTATAGTATCCTTCTGACTCCACAAACTTGACATCCCTTGAGACCATGACTCTTCTCAGCTCTGGTATGTAGCATTTGTAGCCTTTCTGCGTGTGGGAAGAACCAAGGAACATGCCTTTGACACTTTTAGCATCCAGTTTACTTCTTTGTTCTCGTGGTGTCAAAACATAGCACACACAACCAAACACACGTAAGTGATCAATAGGTGGTTTAAGCTTGTTCAGTACCTGAAATGGTGAGATGTCTTTAAGGACTTTGGTTGGTATCCTATTGATGAGATAGCATGCGGCCACAACTGCATCACCACAAAACCTTTTGGGAACATGTGTGTGGAACATCATGCTTCTTGCAACCTCCATTAGGTGGCGATTCTTCCTCTCGGACACTCCATTTTGTTGTGGTGTGTATGGGCACCTTGTCTGATGGATAATTCCATGTTTTGCTAAATAGTTTTTGAAGGCATGACTACTATAGTCCCCACCATTATCAGACCTGAAAATCTTGATCATGGAGTTAAAATGATTAGTTACATAGCTCTGAAAGTTTATAAAGGCTTCTAAAACTCTATCTTTACTTTGTATTAATGTGATCCAAGTATATTTTGATTTTTCATCTATAAAGGTCACAAAATACTTATGGTTTTCTCTAGAGACACAAGGTGCAGTCCATACATCAGAGTGAACTAGATCAAAGCACTTTTCATAGATNGTTACATAGCTCTGAAAGTTTATAAAGGCTTCTAAAACTCTATCTTTACTTTGTATTAATGTGATCCAAGTATATTTTGATTTTTCATCTATAAAGGTCACAAAATACTTATGGTTTTCTCTAGAGACACAAGGTGCAGTCCATACATCAGAGTGAACTAGATCAAAGCACTTTTCATAGATAGTTAAAGACTTAGGAAGCACTGACTTGCAATGTTTGCCAAGAATACAAGCCTCAGAACTTTCATTTTTAAAATCAAGATTAGGTAACATCAGTCCTAGTGCACGAGAACGAGGGTGGCCTAATCTAGCATGCCAAAGTACATCATTAGCTAAAACAGAAGCAGAATTAAAAGCACAAGATAAGTTTGATCTAAGCTTGGTGTCTTCAAGTAAATAAAGCTCTCATTTTCTCACACCTTTGCCCAGCAGCTTACTGGTCTTAATATCCTGAAAGCACACCTCATTAGGACTAAAAATCACATTGCAATTCAAGTCATTAGTTGCTCTTTTGACAGATAATAAATTTGATGTGAAACTAGGCATATATAGAGCTTCAGATTCTTTGTTAAATAGGTTCAAGTTACCTACTCCCTCAATAGGAATTCTATCACCATTAGCTATCAATACATTTCCTAGGGCCGGTTTGACATTGTTAATAAGCTGAGCATCTCTAATAATTTGATGGGATGCTCCTGAGTCAATTACCAAGGGGCTAGAGAATGTAGATGCATTGTGTATAGAATTTAAAGCTTTCATATTTGTGTTACCAGAATTTGCATTGATGTCTTTTATGAGAGCCTCAATGTCTGACTTGCGGAGGAAGGCATCCTCAGTGTGAGCTTGAGACGTGCTACCAACCACATGAGCCGTAGAGACCATAGGTCGGCCATCTTCTCCTATACGCATAGAGGAGCTTGCTGGGGAAGAGTCTTGAGACTTTGCTTCATTTGCCCTGGCAGGATTCGGTCTTGGTGGTCTAAGGTGTGGGTGAAGAAACCAGCAGTTGCTCTTGGAGTGTCCCATCTTCTTGCAATGATCGCACATCACTTGCCGGTCTCCTCATCCTCCTCCATTTCTTGGCTTGAAGTAAGACTTGTTTGCGGCAGCATTCTCCACCTTCTCAGCTTTGTTAGACATGGATAGTCCTCCTTTTGATCCTCCAAACAATCCATCTGATCCAAGTTCTTTCTGGAGTTGTGAACACACCTCATCATAACTTGGAAGCTCCTTGGACCTCAGAATGTGTTTGAGAACATCATTAAAGCTCGGGTGAAGTGTGAGCAGAAGTCCAAAGACCTTGTCTTGCTCACGCCTTTCTTCAAGAGTGTTGGGGTCGGTGGTGCTTGGTCTAAGCATCTCTAGCTCGGCCCACAGCTGGCTGTACTTCCCAAGGTGTTTTGTGAAGTCCATCTCCTCTTGTTGGAGATTGTTGATTGCTCTTTTTACTTCAAAGATCCGTGTAAGGTTTGAACCGTTTCCATACAACTTCTCTAAGGTGTCCCACAATTGTTTTGCGGTTTGACAGTGAGAGTATGACTCCATGATTAGTGTGTCAAGTGAGCTTTGTAGGATAGATAGCACCATGAGGTCTTCTTGTCCCCGTTTGCCTTCATCCACCTCCACAACCTCCTTGCCATCTTCTCCTTGAGTGATTCGCTTTGGTGCCTCACTTGTAGTGATGTGCTCCCATAAGCCTCTTCCTCCAAGGGCAGTCTTGGTCAGGCGAGACCAAGTGATGTAGTTAGCTCCCTTTGGGGTAGCTGGAATCGTCAATGGTTTGTAGTGATGCTCCATCTTCGTTTGGTGCTATTAACTGGTGGATAAAAGCAAGAGTTGGTCACAAAGAGAGTTCCGGGTGTAAGGTAAGTAAGATGAAGTGAATAATGAATGGGATATCTTGGGAAATTCTTGGTGATAACCATAGTAACCAGAGGAGCAGGCACACGGCCACAGTTTGTAAGGATAGAGACAAACCCTAATCTATTATCCGTTGGACAAAAGAAGAGGGAAGAGAGAATTTGAAAAGTGAATCGATGAAGAGAAAGAGTGAAGTATTTAGAGTAGTGTAGCGGAAGTAAAATTGGTGTTCAGGAGCTAAACAGCTCTGATACCTTGTAAGAAAATCAAATGGAGAGTTCAAGAACTCAAGAACATGAGAGAGAGAGTTCGCAAACGGAAGTTAGGAGAGAGAGAGTAAAGAAGGATTCTATTTCCTTGATTAAAAATAGTAGTCATACAATGTTAATATAAAGGCCTAAATGGCAAGTGAAGACAACAAAGAAAGGATTAAACAAAGGCAAGTGGGTTAGTGTTCTGGTCATGGAAAGTGACCGGTCATGAACGGCTCCAAGGCAAGAGGAATACTCTTATTAAACTCTTGCCGACATCTTCCTTCTTGTCTCTACACTCTAACTGTCTTCTTCTCTTTTAAACACATCAGAGTAGACTTACTTGCCTTCCAAGACTTTAATAGTTTCAATGTGGTTGCCTTGTATCTCAAGATTGTACGGACAGCCTTGCGTTCCAAGGTACAACCATTTACCACTTCCTTGTGTCATCCGGATCACTTCTTCTTTGTCTTTATGTCTTCATGTCAATACGGATACCCTAACTTGGTAGAGAAGTTACCAAGTAGGAACTTACCTTGGTATGGTAAGTTAGAAGGGTAACTTCAGCTACTTTACACACCTTATCCGAACGTTGGGAGAGGATAAGGGGAGCGCATGGCCAGGCTGTCAAAGTCTGGAAAGGGAAGCATCTTGGACTAGCGTAAAGCATCCAAAGAGCATCCCGGACTAGTGCACACGCGTGTGGAGCCTCTGATCCATGCATTTCAAAATTAGGCTCCTCTTTAGTTTGACTTCACATGCTTTTCTTTTTCCTTTGAAACATCTTATCTATTTATCATAGTAAGCTCTTTCAGATTAATACACACGAGTTTTAAGTCTCTCTCTACTCTCTCTCTAGTTCATCATGTTTCTCTCAATATTTGGTACCTAAACCTAACTAAATCTCTCCTAATCTCTCTAAATCTCTTAATACCTTTTATATTCTCTAAAATCTTATGGTATCAGAACCAGGTTGGCTTTGGTATTAAGAAATCTCGTTTCTTTTCTTTTGTTCTTCATCTAGTGTTCTTGAGTGTTCTTGAGGTCCGGAGTTCTTGTGAGATAAAAGTTGAAGACTTGATACTTGGTTATGAGGCTGTGTGGTCTTGCGAGTGAGTGTTGTGTGTGTTCTTCAGCTCATAAAAAATGTTGAAGCTTTGGTGTTATCTCGGGTTCATACATTCAAGTAAATATGGAGGGAAGTATCAACAACTTTAGCAAGCTGGTTACTGTTCCAGTTGCTTTGAAGGGCGGATCTAACTACCTGCTGTGGTCAAGGTTTGTTAAGACTGCCATTGGAAGGCTAGGGCTATGGAGTCACATCACTGATGATGGTCCAGAGCCAGTGGCCAAAGAAGCTGAAGAGGGTGAAGAAGGGAAGGTACTCGCAACAACTGAAGCAAGAAGATGGGTCCAAGAAGACTTGCTGGTGCTTTCCGTGCTACAAGGATCTCTTGAGGTGCCTTTGCTTGAAGCTTACAGCTATTGTGAGACTCCTAAACACCTTTGGGAAACACTCCAAAATACATTTGGAAATGTTACCAACATCAGCCGTGTGTTTGAGTTAAAGAGATCCTTGAGCTCAATGAAGGAAGATGGAGGAGAGCTTACCAAACACATCGGAAAGTTTAGATCTTTGTGGTCCGAACTTGAAAATCTGAGGCCTAACTCCACTGATCAAGAAGCTCTAAGGGAAAGGAAGGAGCAAGATCAAGTGTTTTGGTTACTCATGACATTGGATGCTTGCTACAAGGATGTCATCAAACACATCTTGAGGTCGCCTAAACTACCATCTATGGAGGAGGTGTGTGCACAACTTCAAAAGGAGGAGGGATCTCTTGGGTTGTTTGGGGAAAAGGTGAGCTTACTATGGCTCATCAAGCTGAGGAGATGCAAGCTAACAAGGCTGCATACAGAGGTGAAGGAAGAAAGTATGAGAAGTATGAAGGAAGCTGTGAGCATTGCAAAAAGACCGGGCATAGGAAGAGTCAGTGTTGGATCCTACACCCGCACCTTAGGCCAGCAAAATTCAACAAGGATAGAGAGGCTAAAGCTCACCTTTCTGCTGAGGCAAATGGTGCTGGTTCATATGGAACTAGCTCAGGTGTTAAGGCGGGTGAAAGTGAAGGAAGAGCATTGGCCTCTCATCAGTTGAATGGAAGGGGTATGGAGCAGGAAGTGTACACCAGAGCTGACATTGAATCATTCATCAAGGCTCTTAAGGAGTCTGGTAACAAACTCGGAAACCCTCTTGGATACTCATATGCTGCTCATATAATGCCTAGTACAAATGATAGGTTGCTAGACATTACTGAGACTTCATACATTGCTGCTAATGAACCTAGTATTGCTGATAAATTATTAGACATACTAGAGAACCTGAAAAGTAGACATGATAAACCTAGGACTAATGTTGCTAAAATATTGTATAAACCATTGATTATTGATTCTGGTGCATCTCATCACATGATTAGTGATAGTAGTTTGATTAGAGATATTGAACCAACTCAGGGAAATGTAATGATTGCTAATGGAGATAGAGTTCCTATTGGGGGCATTGGCAAACTAAGATTGTTTGATAAAGATTCTAAAGCTTTCTTCATGCCTGAGTTTACTTCTAATCTATTATTTGTTAAGAAATGCACTACTGATCTTCAATGCAATGTTATTTTTAGTCCTAATGATGTCAAGTTTCAGGATATTAAGAGCAGTAAAGTCATTGGACAAGGAGCCACAAAAGGAGACCTTTATGTGCTTGAAGACCTTGATCCGAATATTAGTTCCTGTTTTTCTTTTAGTTATGTTTCATCTTTGAGTAAGGATGCTTTGTGGCATGCTAGGCTAGGACATCCACATGTTAGGGCCTTAGGCATTATGTTACCAGGTGTCATGTCTAAGAATAAGGATTGTGAAACTTGTATTTTGGGTAAACATTGTAAGAGTGTGTTTCAAAGATCTTCTACTATCTATGATAAGTGTTTTGATTTGATTCATTCTGATGTTTGGACTGCTCCATGTTTATCTAGGGATGATTATAAGTACTATGTCACATTCATTGATGAAAAATCCAAATACACCTGGTTAATATTAATTAAAACTAAGGATAGAGTTCTTGATGCATTTAAAAACTTTCAAGCATATGTGACTAACCATTATCATGCCAATATTAAGATTTTCAGGTCTGATAATGGTGGGGAGTACACTAGCCATGCCTTCAAGGATCATCTAGCTCTTCATGGGATCCTACACCAGACAAGCTTCCCTTATACACCTCAACAGAATGGAGTTGCTGAAAGGAAGAACAGGCACCTTATGGAAGTAACCCGGTCCATGATGTTTCACAAGAATGTTCCAAAGAGGTACTGGAGTGATGCTGTGATTGCTGTGTGCTACCTAATCAATAGGACACCTACAAGAGTTCTGGATGATCAGTGTCCATTTGAAGTCCTCAACAAGAGCAAACCAGTCCTAGATCATTTGAGAATTTTTTGGTGTGTGTGTTATGTGCTGATTCCAGGCGAGCTAAGGAACAAGCTACAAGCTAAGAGTACCAAGGCTATGCTGATTGGGTATTCTACCACTCAAAAAAGGATACAAATACTTTGATCCTATTGCAAAGAGGGTTCTGGTGTCTCGGGATGTTAAGTTCATGGAGGAGAAAGGTTACTATGAAGAACAAAACTGGGAGGAGCTTGAAGGGCTGTCTCAACCATCAGACAAGGCTGCTTGTTTGAGGAACATACTAGAGGGTCTTGGAATTGGAGTGTCCCAGGATCAGAGTAGGTGTCAACAACCTCCTCAAGCTACTGCTGAAGTACCACACCACTTTGAACATGAGGGGGGAAGGGAATCAGATAATAGAGGTCAAGAAGATCAAGGTGAAGCTGGTACTGAAGGTCAAGGAGATCAAGGTGAAGCTGGTACTGAGGGTCAAGAAGATCAAGAATATGATTCTCCTATCCAAAGTGGAGAGGTTGAGAATCCGGAAGCTGGTCAAGAAGATCAGTCACAAGAAGAAAGGGTGGTTCAGGTTCCTTTAAGAAGAAGCACACGAGTAAGGAAGGATCCTTCCAATTGGGTTAACACAAGGGTGTACTACAATTGTCAAGCTATGGAGCATCCATCTCAAGCAGTGTTTTCTTTTGCAGAATATCCTGAAGATCATCATGCTTTCATGGTAAATCTGGATGAGAGCTATATTCCAAGAAGCTATGAAGAAGCAGTTTTGAGTAAGGAGTGGAGAGATTCAGTTAAAGCTGAGGCTGATGCCATGGTGAGGAATGACACATGGTATGAAAGCACACTTCCTAAGGGAAAGAAGGCAGTGTCATGCAAATGGATATTCACCATCAAATATCTACCTAATGGAAAGATTGATAGGCACAAGACAAGGCTGGTTGCTAGAGGGTTCACCCAAACTATGGAGAAGATTACATTGATACTTTTGCACCAGTGGCAAAACTCCATACCATTAGGATTGTTCTCTCTATTGCAACCAACCTTGAGTGGGATTTGTGGCAGATGGATGTTAAGAATGCTTTCCTTCAAGGAGAGCTGGAAGATGAGGTCTACATGCTACCACCTCCAGGTCTAGAAGATATGGTGAAATTAGGGAATGTGCTTAGGTTGAAGAAAGCTATCTATGGATTGAAGCAGTCACCAAGAGCATGGTACAACAAACTGAGCACAACACTGAATGGGAAAGGTTTTGGGAAATCTGAGCTGGATCATACTCGCTTCACACTTGTTACTCATGATGGTATCATTGTGTTGCTGGTGTATGTGGATGATATTATCATCACTGGTAGTGATAAGGAAGGAATCAGAATTACAAAGGAGTTTCTGAAGTCAGTCTTTGATATAAAAGACTTAGGAGAAATGAAGTATTTTCTTGGGATTGAACTATGTAGATCCAAGGAAGGGCTGTTCATTTCTCTAAGAAAGTATGCATTGGATCTGCTAAAGGATGCTGGTGTGTATGGAGGAAAAACAGCCAAGATGCCTATGGAGGATGGGTACAAGGTTCCACGTGAGGGGGAGTTAGAGGATAACAAGCTGTTTCATGACCCAAAGCTGTATAGGAAGCTGGTGGGGAAGCTAATCTACTTGACCATTACCAGGCCAGACATTTGCTTTGCCGTGAATCAGATTAGCCAGCATATGCAAGCTCCAAAAGAACATCACTGGCGCATGGTTGAAAGAGTTCTCATGTATCTGAATGGAACTCAGGGTCTTGGTGTATGGATGGGCTGCAATAAGAGCACTGAAGTTGTGGGATTTTGTGATGCTAATTGGGAAGGAGATAGAGCAGATAGGAAGTCTACAACAGGTTATTGCACCTTCATTGGAGGCAATATGGTTACTTGGAAGAGTACGAAGCAGAAGGTTGTGTCTTGTTCTAGTGCTGAGGCTGAGTATAGAGCTATGCTTAAGCTTACCAACGAGTTGGTATGGATCAAGGGGATACTATAACACTTGGAGATTGAGAAACCTACTCCAGTGACTATGCATTGTGACAATCAGGCTGCTATTCATATTGCTACAAACTCAGTGTTCCATGAAAGAACCAAGCACATTGAAGCTGATTGTCACAAGGTCAGACAAATGATAGTTTTGGGGGTTATCTTGCCATGTTACACAAGGAGTGAAGATCAGTTGGCGGATGTATTCACCAAGGCGGCTAGGAAGAAGACAATGGAGTCCATACACATCATGTTAGGACTCATTGATCTCTCGCCTAAGGGCTAATCTATACACTCTCCTGATCATGAGGTCTCTACTCTTTTACTCATCAAGGTTTTGTCCCAAATGGGTTTTCTTTGGTGAGGTTTGAATGAGGGAGATCTCATGGTCCTTCCAAGCTTGACTTGTTCCACATGGTCAAGCTTGAGGGGGAGTGTGAGATTAATAAAAGATAAGGAGGATGTGAAATGGTTGAGTGAAGTGTAGTGAAGCATTCAAGAGAAGGAGAGGAAAATGGTTTTAGGTCTGTCCGTACAATGTTGTATGGATACCCTAACTTGGCAGAGAAGTTACCAAGTAGGAACTTACCTTGGTATGGTAAGTTAGAAGGGTAACATCAGCTACTTTACACACCGTATCCGAACGTTGAGAGAGGATAAGGGGAGCGCATGGCCAGGCTGTCAAAGGCTGGAAAGGGAAGCATCTTGGACTAGCATAAAGCATCCAAAGAGAATCCCGGACTAGTGCACACGCGTGTGGATCCTCTGATCCATGCATTTCAAATGTAGGCTCCTCTTTAGTTTGAATTCACATGCTTTTCTTTTTCCTTTGAAACATCTTATCTATTTATCATTGTAAGCTCTTTCAGATTAATACACACGAGTTTTAAGTCTCTCTCTACTATCTCTCTAGTTCATGTTTCTCTCAATCTTTGGTACCTAAACTTCACTAAATCTCTCCTCTCTAAATCTCTTAATACCTTTTATATTCTCTAAAATCTCACTTTTTACATGCCTGATATGACATCAAATATTTTATCTGTTAAGAAATGCACTACTGATCTTCATTGTAATGTTGTCTTTAGTCCTAATGGTGTGAAGTTTCAGGATATTGAATGTCAGGAGTTGATTGGGCAAGGAGTGACCAAGGGTGATATTTATATGCTTGAAGATGTTACACCAGTTTCTGTGTCTAGTTGTGTTTTGAGTTCTGTTTTAAATAAGGGTGCATTATGGCATTCTAGGTTAGGACATCCACATGTTAGAGCCTTAAGGTTAATGTTTCCAGGTGTCATGTTTAAGAATAATGAGTGTGAAGCTTGTATTTTGGGTAAGCATTGTAAGACTGTTTTTCAGAAATCTACTACTATATGAGAAATGTTTTGACTTGATTCATTCTGATGTATGGACTGCTCCTTGCTTATCTAGGGAAAACTACAAGTACTTTGTCACATTTATAGATGAAAAATCAAAATACACCTGGTTAACTCTTATTAAAACTAAAGATAGGGTTCTTGATGCATTTAGAAACTTTCAGGCTTATGTTACTAACCAATTTAATGCCAAGATTAAGATTTTCAGGTCTGACAATGGAGGTGAATACATTGGTCATGCCTTCAAAACCCATCTATTCCAGCATGGTATCCTACACCAAATGAGTTCTCCTTATACACCACAACAGAATGGTGTAGATGAGAGGAAGAATAGACACCTTATGGAGGTTTCAAGATCAATGATGATTCATTTGAGTGTACCAAAGAGGTTCTGGAGTGATGCTGTAATTGCTGCATGCTATTTGATCAACAGGATACCAACCAAGATTCTGGAAGATCAATCTCCATTTGAGGTCCTAAATAGGATCAAACCGGGGTTAGATCATTTGAGAGTATTTGGTTGTGTGTGCTTTGTGCTGGTTCTAGGTGAGATGAGGAATAAGCTTGAGGCTAAGACCACAAAGGCTATGTTTATTGGGTACTCGACTACGCAGAAAGGCTACAAGTGTTATGACCCTCAAACAAGGCGAGTTCTTATCTCAAGGGATGTCAAGCTCCTAGAAGAAAAGAGCTACTATGAGTCCAAGAAGTGGGAAGAGTTTGAAGACCTTTCTCAACAATCTGATAAGGCTACTAGTTTGCGGTTGATATTGGAAGGATTAGGGATCACTACCTCTTAAGATCAAGTGCCAAAGGAGACATCTAGAAGCCATGAAGCTGAAGATCCATCTAAAATGTTTAGAGATTAAAAGAGTAGAATGAAAGAAATGAAGATTAGGGTGATTTATGGATGAGAATTAGTGTAGAATCATGATCACCTTAGAGAGAAAAATAGACTGAAATGCTTAGCTTTATTATCACTCATGAGCTACAAATATATAGGATAGGATACAAGATAAGACTCGACAAGGGTAAGCTCAAGGATAAGGTTATTGACCAAAGCATGTGAATTCAACAAAAGGAGGAGCGTCTGGTTTGAATTACTTGGCTCAGATACTCCACACGAGTGATGCCAAAGGCATCTATGACCAGATGCTCTTACTTTTCAGCCTGTCTACTTTAGAGAGGAAGAGCATCTCTTATCCGCAAGGCACTGTAGAGAAAGACGAGTCTCTGCCTCCAACGGTCATATATTCGAACCTTCTCCTTCTCCTAGTATCTTTGGTCATCTCTTTCTTCCTTGGTGATGGTAATCCGAATACCTTCACCACCAAGTCACCATGGTTGTACGGACAACCCTAAAACCTTTTTTTACTCAAACACACCCAAGTCTCTCTAATCTCCTTCTCTATATAATTGATCACTCATTTCAACACTCCCCCTCAAGCTTAACCATGTGGAACAAGTCAAGCTTGGAATGCTATGAGATCTTCCTCATTAAATATCTTACCAAAGAAAACCCACTTATTTTTATTTTCTTGGGATAAAACCTTAGTAAGGAAAAGACTAAAGACCCCATAGCGAGGGGACTAGCTGGTTTGAGTGAGATCAATGAGTTCTAACCTGATGTGTATGGACTCCATTGTCTTCTGTCGTGATGCCTTGGTAAAGACATCTGCTAGCTGATCCTCACTCCTTGTGTAGCAAGGTAAAATCACTCCAAGACAAAGCATTTGCCTCACCTTGTGACAATCTACTTAAATGTGCTTGGTTCTCTCATGGAACACTGAATTAGAGGCAATGTGGATTGCTGTTTGGTGATCACAATGCATAGTCATTGGTGTAACTTGATCAATCTCTAAGTGCTTAAAGATCCCCTTGATCCAAACTAACTCATTTGTAAGCTTCAGCATTGCCTTATACTCGGCCTCAGCACTAGAACATGATACTACCTTCTGCTTCTTGATCTTCCAAGTCACAAGGTTACCACCAATGAATGTACAATATCCCGTGGTTGATCTCCTATCTGACCTATCACCAGCCCAATCTGCATCACAGTAGCCAACAACTTCGGTGCTCCCATTACAGCCCATCCAAACTCCTTGGCCTCTTGTTCCATTAAGGTAGCTTAGAATCCGACCCACCATACTCCAATGATGTTGCTTTGGGACTTGCATATGTTGACTTACCTGATTTACAGAAAAACATATATAAGGTCTAGTGATAGTTAGATAAATTAGCTTACCAACTAGCTTCCTATAGAGCTTGGGGTCTTCAAATGGTGAACTGTCTTCTATCTCCCCTTCTCTTGGTATCTTGTACCCATCTTCCATTGGCATCTTGGCTCTCTTACCATCCAGTTTACCTGCATATTTCAGAAGATCAAGTGTATATTTCCTTTGAGAAATGAATAAGCCTTCCTTGGACATACACAACTCTATTCCAAGGAAGTATTTCATTTCTCCCAAATCTTTTATCTCAAAAACAGACTTTAGAAAGTCCTTAGTTTCTTGAATGCCAACCTTATCACTTCTTGTGATAATAATATCATCCACATACACAAGAAGAACAATGATACCTGAGGGAGTAGTGAGAGTGAAGAGAGTATGGTCGAATTATGCCTTCCTAAAGCCTCGGCCATTGAGAGTGGTACTAAGCTTGTTATACCATGCTCGTGGGGACTGCTTCAATCCATATATAGCCTTCTTGAGTCTTAGAACGTTTCCTGGCTTCACAAGCTTCTCAAGTCCTGGAGGTGGATACATATAAACCTCATCTTCTAGCTCCCCCCGAAGAAATGCATTCTTCACATTCATTTGCCAAAGATCCTGATAGAATGTAAGAATCAGAAGTAGTTAAGTTGAAGAATTTAGAGAGGGAGAGAGTGAGAGAGAATTCGTGTGACAAGAAGAATAGAAGGAGAAATGATTTCCTTACTTAATGGTTTCTGGTACATAGATATTTAAAGGGAGACAGATCCCCAAGAAATAATAAACAAAGAATGTACTAAAGTATTAAACAAAGGGGGAGCTTGGACTGGTGTGAGTTGTAAGTGGGAGGTGAAAGTGACATGACCAAGCGGTCAAGAGAAGCTTGAACCTCTTAACCTTTCTCGTGACCATTGTCCCCAGCAGCTCTATTCCCTTTTAATATAATAATTTCCCGTAGGCAGATCAGCTCTCCTTAGTTTAAATCAACCTTCCCTCTCTTCTTGTATTCCATGTTAGGTCAGGTTGTACGGACAGCCTTGTGCACCAAGGTACATTGATTCTTTGCACAATCAGATTGTTTCTGCTCCATGTTGCCATTTTATTGCTTCATGTCAACACTCCCCCTCAAGCTTGACCATGTGAAACAAGTCAAGCTTGGAAGCCATAAAGCAATCCCTCATTAAAACCTTAGCTAACTAAAACCCAATGGGAGAAAACCTAAGCCAAGGAAAAAGAGTAGATCACTTCATGGAGGAGAGTCTAGTGACATGGGAGTTCTATGAGTCCTAACCTCAGATGTATGGACTCACATACGTTGATACTTGCTGCCTTGGTGAAGATATCGGCTAACTGGTCTTCACTTCTTGTGTGTTGACATAAAGAATAAATAAGATGGAACAGATGGAGCTAAGGCAAGATAATCCAGGAGATGGAAATTGATGCATCCGTACACACTGACCTAGATATACTCTATCTTGTCTTGGAAGGCAAGCCAACGGATAAGGAGAGTTAGGATGGCTTGATTTAGTATTTTTAAACAGAAGGAAGAGTTTAAAATATCTTGGGGACCGTTGGAGCTTGTAGACAAGAAGAGATCACATATGAAAGATAAGGAGGAGAGAGGTTGAGACATGTCACTTTCACCCGGATTGTTGAGCCCTCTTTGTCTTGTTACAGCAGCAATTGTTTATGTCAACTTGCCTATTGTTTATGATTTCTTGTTCCCTATTTATGGGCTGTAAGCATGTATCAGATTAATTAAGGAAAACATTTTCCTCTTACTCTCTTATTCTTGCACGAAAACAATCTCTCTCTCTCTTTAAATTCCTCATCATGTTCCTCATCTAAACTCACCATAAATCTCTAATGCTTTCATGGTATCAGAGCAATTTATGCTCTTGAGACCTACTCTCTTTTATTCTCATCTTACCTCCGCAAATCTCTGATTTTTCTTATCTATTTTTGGCAAAGTTCTTGATGTTCTTGGGCTGTTCTTCCTCTACAGCTCCAGAAATTACCAAAAATGGAAACATTTTCTAAAAACCCTATTCCGGTTACTCTCAAAGGTGGGAACTATCTTCTATGGTCTAGGCTTGCTCAAAGAGCCTTAGGAGGAAGAGGTCTCTGGTCTTATGTGACAGGAGAAAAGTATTCTAAAGACACTGTCCAAGGAGAGGATGATACTTAAGTGGTAGTAGGTGCGGATGACAAATGGATTCAGAAGGATCTCATGACATTGTCAATCATCCAAAGCAGCCTGGAACCATCTATCTTGGAAGCTTACTCCCACTGTGAGAGCTCCAAAGAGTTGTGGAATACTCTTAAAAAGGTATATGGTAATCTCTCTAACCCAAGCCGGGTGTTTGAAGTAAAGCTTGCTATCAACAATCTGAGAAAAGATGGAGAAGAGTTGAACCAGCATCTTGGAAGGTTTAGGAGTGTCTGGTCAGAACTAAAAATGTTGAGACCAAGCTCCTGTGATCCGGAGGTCTTAAGAGAAAGAGAAGAGCAAGATGCTGTCTTTAGTCTCTTACTGACCTTAAACGCCTCATACAACCAGCTTATAAAGCATGTTCTGAGGGAAGACAAGCGAACAAATCTAGATGATATGTGTGCTCTAATCCAAAGAGAGCAAACATCTCATGGTCTGTTTACAAGAAGAAGACATCCAGATTTCAAGACAAGGTCAAAGAAGAAGGAAAGAATGATGGTGGTTCCTGGACACAAGAAGACCAGGAAGAGACATATCAAAAGAAGCATCAGGATGGTGTGGGAGTCGATTTCACCCTACTGTCAAATAAATCGTAAAAAAGGAAACTTCGGGAAAACCCTAAGTTTCCAGAGGAACCGGCTATCTGCGAGAACCGCACAACGAAAATAAGATGACGAAAATACTTAGAATTTAAATGAGAATAAACGAAAACAGAGAGCAAAGAGGTTCTTATTCCGAATCTGCGTTGAACT
>CAKOAT010287489.1:4160-27426 GCA_932364175.1 Eruca vesicaria subsp. sativa | reverse complement strand
TCGATTGAGTTTGGCTCGAGGCTCGAAAACCATTTGAGAGCTGTTCCGACCAGGTTCTCAGCAAAGGTTCTGCAATAACCTGCTTCGCATTCTTCTCTTGTGAAATGAGCTTTCACTATAGCTAAGCGGAAGGCTCTCAAATGAGCCTTGGGGTCTGAGGTCCCGTCATATTCGGGAATCCTAATTTTTCGGGTATCTCCAATGTAAGAGCTAGCGATTTTATCTGTGAATGAGGTTCCACGGGTTTCCTCAATAAACCTCTCGATTTCGGGAGCTGAGCTCGTTGCTTTATGCACTTGAGCGTTCAGCTTCTGGAGAGCTGCGTGAGTTTGCTCCATGTATCGGCGAATAGCCTCAGGTCCTTCTAGGGGAAGGACAGTTGGGTCTTCGCGAGGAATCTGATGAGAGGATTCTTGATGGAGTCGAGTGTAATCGTTATCCCAAGCGTTAGGTGGGTTAAATCGCTCGTTAGCTCTAGAGTCACCTTGAGGAACGCGACCTGGGAGGTGAGCTGTAGGATCAGCTTCCGCCCTCGGGTTGTCTCGGTTAGGGGTCGCGTTTCCATTTTGGTAAGCTGAAGTTGGTGCTCTACCCCTAGGAGGGGGAGACACTCCTTCTCCGGACCTAAAAATAGGTGGCGGAGGCGGCAATCGTGTGCTGTGTTCGTGAACCCTATTGGGTGCAGAGCTGGTCATCGCTATGTTACTTCCCATAGCGCTAGTTATAGGTGGACTAAATACTCGGGTTGTCCCAGTATGGGGTGTCCGGAGAACAGGCTCTTGCCCATTACGAGCAATGCTGTTGGGGAAAAAGTCCAGGCGCCCGCGAGGGAACGTGGGTTTGGTGAGTCAATCTCGGAAGGAGATTCCTGAGCCTTGACGTTGCGACGGATGAGTTTTCTCGGTTAGAGATCTAGTCACCTCTTCGAACTGTTGTTGTCGGGCAGTTAGCTGTTGCAACGTACGCTCATTATCCTGAGCTCTTTCTACCAACTGCACCATCATTCAGAGCGTGTTGACGTTGGGGTTCTCGGGGAGCGTAACCCCGGTGTTGTTTCCACTGGAAGACCTTGGGTTAGCTATCCCAGTTCGGTTTGGTTGAGCATTAGCCGGAGGCTGTTGCTCGGATCGGTGATCGGCGGATCGAGGTTCCGGATCTTGAAGGTCCGGGTCTCTCCTGTTCGGTGAGCCATCGATCTAGATCACGGGATCCGGGATGGATGGGCTTGTTGCCTGACTGGATGGATCCATTCTCAAGTTACGGAGTGAAGGATTCAATTATCTCGTCCCCACAGACGGCGCCAAAATGTGAGGGATAAAACTCACTCTCTAGTTTAGGTTAGGTTTAGATTGGGAAAAGACAATCGTGGGCTGAATCTTGTTAGAACTTGTGTGAATGAATACATTTGTTTATATTGATTTTGATAATAATAAGGGTTTACAAAGGTGATCTTGATGATCTAATCGAAAGAACAATGATCGATAGAGATGGTTAAAAATAAAATGTGTCTAAATCTTTAGGTCTTGAGTAATCCGAAGAAGATCCTCTTCTCTTCATTTCCCCCTCCTTTAAATAGCCTCAGGTCACGTTTAACCTCTCCTGATTAGTCTCCGAGATTGCCTCCGTAAACTGAGGGATTTGCAACAGCTTCCTTTTGACCGAATCATACGCCTCTATCTTCGTATCCTGGGCTGTTTTATTAGGTTCCTGCGAGAGAAGCTAGAGCTACCCCTGTTAGGCTCTCCGTAAATGAGGTCTGGAGCTCTCCTCCGTAACCTGTTTTGTCGATGTTCCTTCCTTAGCAAACAGCCTCCTGCTTCTTTCTAACTTCTTTCTCGAAACGTAATTACTAACGGGTTTCATAAAAGCCCATTATTGGTTATTGTTATTCAGGCCTGTCATCTTCAGCTAACAGGTCATATTTGGACCCAACAAACGCTCACTCGATTTACTAAACATCCTAAAACGAGCAAACGTATAAGGCGATCCACAAAGGAAAAGGAATGCGAGATGACAACTCGCGGACCTCCCACAATATCAACTCATATTCTTCCCTCTACATTCATACAAATAAAAACACGTTCTTAAAAACGAAAACTGATTTATAATAAAGCCGCAAAGCAGCAGGGACTCAGAGCCGCACACGGCCAGTCCGAAAACTATAATGGCCACGCTCGGCCAGACAAAAACAGCCTACGAGGCTAGCCTCAAGGCCGGCAAAGGTCCAATATAAGATGCCATCGACATCAATATGCTCGATAATTTCTACACAACATATAACTAGACTGTAAAGGTCTCACTGCGAAACAGGTCATACGAACCTTAATTCCAAAACGAACTACGAAAGCCTTGATCCCTTCAATAGGGTACGTAGGCAGCCTTCACAAGGCGCAGCCCTAATCTTAAACACTTTCCGTTCCCCTGGAGAGTGGAAAGATTACTTTCAACAGACCTTTCCAAGCATTAATTCCGCCTAACTCACCTAAAACTGGCTAACCACTCGCAAGAACCTAAAGCCAGATGCTCGAGGTTCTAGCGAGGTAGGGGGCTAACTGTTGGTGTAAAAATTGGTCACGGCCGAATCAATAGCTAAAAGTTTCCAAAAAAATAAAAATACGTTTTATAAAACTCAATAAGTCGTTTTATAAAACTCGAAAAGTCGTTTTATAAAACTCGGTAGGTCGTTTTATAAAACTCGATAAGTCGTTTTATAAACTCGAGAAGTCGTTTTACAAAACTCGAGAAGTCGTTTTACAAAACTCAATAAGTCGTTTTATAAAACTCGAGAAGTCGTTTTATAAAACTCGAGAAATCTTTTTATAAAATTAAAGGAAATTTCCAAACAAAGGAAATCCGCAGAAAACTTGGAAATCGTTATCTCGGAAAAAAAAAAACAAATGCCGATTACACGATCGCCCGAGTTAAGCACAAAACCGCGAAAAACCACATCCGCCGTAAACCGCGAGCTGGTTCGGCCGAACTAGCTCGCCGTACGACGAGCTAAGTGGCCTCGAGCTAGCTCGCCGAACGGCGAGCTATTTACATCCCATATAGCTCGTCGTACGGCGAGCTAGACGCGTCCTGTATAGCACGCTGTACGGCGAGCTAAACGCTTCTCGGATAGCTCGCCGTACGGCGAGCTGAACCGGTTCGGTTCGGCTCATCGTACGTCGAGCTGATCATCCCGAGCCTTGATCTCCCACGTCCTTGATTCAAGGCATTCGTCCTTTGGAACGATCCTGTTCCGAACCATGGTCAAAATGTCTCTCGTTTCGTCTCGATCCTTCCTATCGTTCGAGTTTTTACGATAAAAACCGTAAAGTCTCGTTTTCTCGAAAGAAACAAGGAAATGGTATAAAACGGCAATGGTTAAACAAAACACCGAACATTGCCTAAACTATACTATTTACTCGAGATTTTTCGTGAGAAATCGTAAAAAATGCGTTTTTTATAAAACCTCAAGTAAATCGTAGATAACGGCAACGATTAACCGAAATATCGAACAGTGCCATACTTTGCGATTAACTCGAGAAACTAATTTAAAAATGGCATCGCATCAGGAAACGATCTCGTATAAATTCATAAAACGGTTTTATCGCAAAACGGCTCGAAAAGTCCTAAAATGCGATAAAAGCCTATCTTGCGATTTTAACGAAATCTAACCCAAAGATACGACGATGTTTTGACGATTTACTCGCAGAAAGAAGATAAATGTCAAATTTGAAGATAAATGTCAAGTTTGAGGATAAATAGAAGATTTCCGCGAGAAAAAAAAGTAAAGATAAAGATAAATGGAAGATTCTCGATGAACTCGAATCTGGGCGACATGGAAGGACCAAACCGCCAAGGAAGGGAGTATATATGCAAGAGGCATAGGACAGAAGCAGAGGACGATTTTCAGAGCTCTCATCTGAGACTTTTACAACTTTTTTAGACTTAGAATTTCACACTTAGAAACCTAGGCTTTATTCTCGACAAGTTCGGTTTCTATGACTGGCACACAATTACTAGACGAACTCGCCCAGGCAGTTCGATCTCTCGTCCAGCTCTATCAACTGAACAACATTCGACTTTATCCTCGAAAGGGGTACGTAGGCAGCCTTTCATAAGGTTCAATCCGAAATCAATCGAACTCTCTTTTCTTATCTTTTTCGTATTTTGTTATCGAGCTGCGACTCGACTAGGTTTAGGGTTTTATGTTGATAACTCGCTGACGGCCCTTGCGGCCAAAGCCTTTGTAATCTCTTGTAATGATCGCAACGCTCTTACGTGAATTCGAAATAAGATCGACTTTCTTTATAAATTCGTTTTATCATGTTTTTCATATTTTCCGCATTTATTTGGTTACTTGTCGTTGGCTTTCGCAGACATCCGGGTCCTGTCAAGTCCTGATCCTGAGTATGATCGTCTGGACAAACCATGGTGCGAGGAGACGCATCAGTCAGGTCACGAGACGTAAAGGCAAGCATAGGATGGTCTAGCAATGTGGTTAAGGGCATCAGGGAGCTGAGACTTAGCCATACAAATAAGGAAAGAAAGGGAATAAAGGAGCTACACGAGTTAAAGGGTAGCTGGACGAGGTGTAGAGACAGCTCGACCTAGCTCAGGGGAGCTNAACCATGGTGCGAGGAGACGCATCAGTCAGGTCACGAGACGTAAAGGCAAGCATAGGATGGTCTAGCAATGTGGTTAAGGGCATCAGGGAGCTGAGACTTAGCCATACAAATAAGGAAAGAAAGGGAATAAAGGAGCTACACGAGTTAAAGGGTAGCTGGACGAGGTGTAGAGACAGCTCGACCTAGCTCAGGGGAGCTTGAGGAAGCTCAGCCCAGCTCGGTCTACCTACACACTCATTGATCAGCTCACACCAGATGAAGTGTCATGTTTCCGTTCCTGAAACTTGACATAAGGCCAAGACGTTCAAAAGAAACCAGACTGCTTTGGTTCATATCATGAGTATTGATCATGAACAAGCAGTGATGAATTGAATGATCAGAATATATCATGGTAAGTCTTAGCCTTGGCCAAGGAATGGACCAAAGGACTTAGACAGAGAATAATATGAAGATAAGCAAGCTAGACGAGTAATACGGCAGCTTGGTGAAGTGTTCGGGAAGCTCGATCAGCTGAACGGGGTAAGACTCAGCTCTGGCGAGCTCACTCTGAGTAGAGTCATATCCCTGAGCTGGACTACTAGCTCACTCAGCTTGACCAGCTGGGGATCAGCTCATCTTAGCTGAACTGAGTGCTTGGGCTTTGGGCCGTTGGGTCAAGTCTGAGCGGTTACCGGGCCGGTTTGTTGGCCAGGACTGGCTATGGGCTGTTGTGGTCGGGCCATGGGCTTGGGTAATCAGTTTGGGCTTGAGTTTAACATGACTAGATGTTTCTGGACGTGTCTAAATGTGTCTGGAAACTTCCAAGATCCAACAGATGCGATCTGGACCGTTGATTGTAATCGATGGCCAAGATATGTTGAAAAGATGCTTGGAAGAGATGTGTCCTTTTGGACATAGCCTTTGGTTTCCTATATATAGGAGGGCCTACCAGAGATCAAATCATTCAGTCTTAGACATGGACACACGTCCTAAAGAGATCCCTCAATGATAGAGGATCCAAGCCATAAGAGCAGGATCCGAGATCCAAGCCATAAGGGCACGATCCGGGTTCATGAGCCATAGGAGGCTGTGGCTTATAGCAGTCATTAGGGCCTAGGGAAAGACCTATTCCTTAAGGGAAATAGGCACAAGGGACCAAGGGTCCAAAGGGATCCCACCAAGGGGTGCCATCAAGGGATGCCACGAAAGGGTGCCATCAAGGGATGCCACCAAGGGGTGCCATCAAAAGATGCCACCAAAGGGTGCCATCAATGGATTCCACCAAAAGGTGCCATAACGAGATGCCACCAATGGGTGACATCAGGGGATGCCAGCAAAGGGTGACATCAAGGGATGCCACCAAGGGGTGCCATCAAGAGATGCCACCAAGGGGTGCCATCAAGGGATGCCACCAAGGGGTGCCACAAGGGATGCCACCAAAGGGTGCCGTCAAGAGATGCCACCGAGGGGTGCCATCAAGGGATGCCACCAAGGAGTACCATCAAGGGATGCCACCAAGGGGTTCCATCAAGGGATGCCACCAAGGGGTGCCATCCAAGGGATGCGAGTGTATCGTGATCCAAGGGACGTGAGTACACCGTGATCCAAGAGGTACGAATGTGTCGTGATCTTAGAGGTACGAATGTGTCGTGATCCAACGGTACGAACGTATCATAACCCAAGGGGTGTGAACGGGTCGTGAACCAAGGGGTGCGAACGTGTCGGGACCGAAAGGGTACGAACAGTTTGGGACCGAAGGGTGCGAATGGTTTGGGTCCGAAAGGGTGTGAATGGTTCGGGTCCGAAAAGGTGCGAATGGTTCAGGTCCGAAAGGGTGGGAATGGTTCGGGTCTGAAAAGGTGCGAATGGTTCGGGTCCGAAAGGGTGCGAATGGATCGGGTCCGAAAGGGTGCGAATGGTTCGTGTCCAAAAGGGTACGAATGATTCGGGACGCTACTTGCATTGTGTAGGGCGTGGACTTACATAGTTGCAATTGGTTGTTAGTTGAGTCAATGCTTGATATAAGGGGTGATGGTTTATCTTCAATAGTGTTGAGTTCATTAACCATAGGCAATGGTTTGAGGGTAAAACACTAATAAGATTGGGGTCATGTCTTTATATCAAGATGACCGTGTATGATCTGGTCATGGGTTAAGAGGGACGACCTTTTTCATGGATGATGGATCAAAGTGTCTGCTCTGTTTGAACAAAGGATGCACATGTTAGTCCAGGAGAGGGACTTGCTACAATGTCCTACAAGCGTGAGGAGAATGGGTGATGCATTAGTTGAGAAGAGCTAGATGCATTGCCATTGCTGTTGAAGACTTCCGAAATGTTACTTAGTCAGTGGGGATGGATGGTTGAATGACTAAGTACCCAAGGGGAGATGTTTATGCAGGTATAAGAGAGCTCGACGAGTTGGCAGGAAGTTGGGCGCAGCTATCCTGTAGTTCGATCACCTGGAAGAGAGTGATGGAACCTCAAGTGAGGTGGTACAGATTAGCTAGCTGGATGAGCTAGCTAAACAAGCTGAGAAAGCTGGCCCTAGCTCGGATTCAGGTAGTTTAGGAGTGTCAGCTCAAAGAGCTGGATGAGCTAGCTAAATCAGCAAAGAGTATGAGTTAGCTAAGTCAGCTAGGAGGATGAGCTAACTAAGTCAGCTGGACCGATGAGCTAACAAGCTCTGTGGATGTGGCAAAGGTATGGTCTAGCTACTTTCTTTTAGATATAGCTAGAATGGTTTAGTGGAAGGGAACCTTGGAACTTTTATGACTTGTACCATGTAAGGATCGATCTATAAGCTGGAAGGTAGTTCAGTGAACTGACCAAGGCATAGATGATTAGATTGGACAAGTGTTAGATTGATTTTAGACCAATGGTTAATATAGTATAATCCTCTGCGTAGAATAGAAATAATCTAAGCTAGGAAATACTAAGATAGTCTTAAGCTAAGATCTAAGTTGGCCCTCGCCTATGGGCGATATTATAAATAAAGGGCGAAAAATTTAGAGGTTCGCTCAGGAAGATGACTAAGCGATGTGAGGCTTTGACCGCGGCCTGAGAGGCCGGGATCGGGTCTTACAGGTCCTCTGGAAAATTAGGGTTTTTCCTAAGTTTCCTTATTTTACGGAAATCGACAGTGTGAATTTTACCTCACATGAACTGAACATCGACCCGACCTTCAAGCCTTTTGACAGAAACAGCTTAAGCTCGGACCAGAACGATCCAAAGCAGTCAACGAAGAAGTCGAGAGGTTGTTGGAAGCAGGATTCATCTCGGAGGTATGCTACCCCGACTGGCTCGCGAATCTAGTAGTCGTAAAGAAAAAGAACGGGAAGTGGCGTGTATGCGGTGATTTCACGGATTTAAACAAAGCCTATCCGAAGGATAGTTTCCCGTTACCAAACATTGATCAACTAGTGGAATCGACTGCTGGCAACGAGCTCCTATCCTTCATGGACGCCTTGTCGGGATACAATCAGTATCCATGCACCCAGACGACCGAGAAAATACTGCATTCATTACGGATAGGGGTACCTTCGCCTACAATGTAATGCCCTTTGGCCTGAAGAACGCCGGAGCGACCTACCAGCGCCTCGTAAACAATATGTTCACGAACAAGTTGGGCGAGACGATGGAAGTATATATCAATGACATGATGGTCAAGTCGCGTCGAGATGGGGAACACCCATATCATTTGCAGGCATGCTTGAAAACATTGAACGAGTATGGAATGAAACTTAACCCCGCGAAGTGCACATTTGGGGTTCAATCCGGCGAGTTCCTTGGTTGCATTGTCACACAACGTGGGATTTGAGAAAACCCTAAACAGATCTTGGCTATCCTCGACCTCCCAAGTCCAAAGAACAATCGTGAAGTCCAACGACTAACAGGAAGGATCACCGCGCTTAATCGCTTCATCTCTCGGTAAACTGACAATTTCCACCCTTTCTACGAGCTCCTGTGCGGAAATAAACGGTTCGTATGGGATGGTAAGTCTGAAGAGGCATTCACCCAACTCAAGGTAACCTGACCAAACCGCCGGTGTTAGCCAAACCAGAAGCAGGAGCCAAGCTATTCTTATACATCGCGGTCTCCACCACGGCAGTCAGCAACGTCCTCGTCAAGGAGGATCGGGGCGAGCAAAAGCCCATATTCTACACCAGCAAACGTATGACTGACCCCGAGACGAGTTACCCTACACTCGAAAAGATGGCATTGACGGTCATTACCTCAGCACAGAAGCTTCGGCCTTACTTCCAATCCCACACGATTGAAATATTGACGAACCAACCACTAGGCACAGTGATGCAGAACTCCAACCAATCAAAACGATTGTCCAAGTGGGCAATCAAGCCGAGCGAGCACGACACAGTGTTTCGCAACCGGACATCGTTCAAGTCGCAGGTGTTGGCTGACTTCATGGTTGAACTTTCACCCGAGCTAGAACAGGACCTCATACTCCCGAGTCAAAACTGGAACCTTCACGTCGATGGATCCTCAACGAACAAACGATCGGGGGCAGGAGTCCAGCTACAATCTTCGACTGGATAATTGATTAGGCAATCCTTCCGTCTCGGATTCGCAGCCTTGAACAACGAAGCAGAAAGGGAAGTAGTCGCTGCATAAAGACATGAAAATCATGACTCTTGTTCCTGGAGAACTTTTGCCCTTTCTCAAGACATCTTGAGAGATTTGAAACATACCCATCAGGGAACTTCACTTCTGAAGACACCCAGTTGAACAACGCAGAATGTTTTTCTGATGACAGTCTGAATATCAGAACTGGAACTTGCCCATTGCTTTTTATATGTAGCTCACTCCTTGAGCAGATATCGGGTAAGTCGAACCTCGATTTTACGTTGTCTTTCGTCTTCCCTGGGACATTCAATATAGTGTTCACAATGTTCTCAAAAAAATTCTTCTTTATATGCATCACATCGAGGTTGCGGCGCAAAAGAAGATCTTTCCAATATGTCAATTCCCAAAATATATTCTTTTTGTGTCAATTGTGCTGAACACCATGAGAATCAGGCATATTACTGGGAACATGCCAATTCCAACCACGGGAAGCTGTTTCTAGAGCACCGTAGTAATCGATTTGCGCTTCGATTTGTTCTCCAGTTAAATATGGAGGAGGAGTGTCTCTGACAACCCTTTTGTACCTGAACAATTTCTTGTTTCTTTGGTATGGGTGGTAAACGGGAAGAAATCGACAGTGACAATCAAACCAACTAGTCTTCCTACCATGCTTCAACTGAAACGCATCTGTCATTCCATTACAATTTGGACAAGCTAATCTCCCATGTGTAGTCCACCCAGACAACATCCCATATGCAGAAAAGTCACTTATGGTCCAAAAAAGCATCGCTCGCATCGTAAAGTTTGTTTTTGTTGAACTATCATATGTCCTCACCCCTGTTGACCACAGATCTTCCAACTCTTTTATCAGTGGTTGTAGAAAAACGTCGAGAGATCTTTTTGGATGATTTGGACCAGGTATTAATATGGTCAAGAATAGAAACTCTCGTCGCATGCACATCTCTGGTGGCAGGTTGTACAGTGTAAGAAAGACCGGCCACAATGAATATTGTCTCCTAGACATTCCAAATGGACTAAATCCATCACTGCATAATCCAAGATACACATTCAGGCTATTGCTAGCGAAATGTGGATGTACATTGTTAAAATGTTTCCAGGCTCTTGCATCTGATGGATGAGTCATCTCTCCATCCGTCTGAGTATGCTCGACGTGCCATCTCATCCCTCCAACAGTCTCCTCAGATTGGTACAATCTTTTCAATCTGTCTGTGATTAGTAGGTACCACATCCTTTGGTACGGTACCCTATTACGCCTTCGACCTTCCGGTTTGAATCGTGGCTTCTTACAAAATCGACATTCTTCTAACTTCTCATCATCTCCCCAGTAAATCATGCAGTTGTCGATGCAAACGTCTATCATCTCCGAGGGCAACCCAAGACTATATACCAATTTCTGACAAATACTCTTTAAACAAGTCTGCCCATGCATCCATACAATTTTCAGGTAGATTGTGATCGGTTTTAATACTCATCATTCTAGTAGCCAACGACAATTAGACAGACCTTCTCTACAACAACTGTAAATTGGCTCATTCGCAGCTCTAACATTTCATAAAACTTTTTTACATCTAAGTTAGGTTCTTCAACTTCATCATCATCATGAGTTACAAATGCATCACCTACCATATCATGAACCCTATCACAATCTACCATTTGTTCCTCTTGGTGATGATATATATTTTCATTACGCAAATGATCAATCGGTTCAACCAGAAAATTGCTATTACTACTGCTACCTTCATTCCTACAACTAGCATCTTCTCCATGTTGATACCAAATATAATAATATGGCATGAAACCTCTATTTATTAAATGCTTCCAAACATTTTCACGAGGGCCTAATTTTGTGTTGCAGCAATTCCGACAAGGACAGAACATCTTACCACTTTCATGCGTGAGTGGTGTAGAATCTACTTGATGCATAAACGTCTCTAACCCTTCGAGAAATTCTTTCGTCACTCTCCCGTTATTATCTCTGTGTGAATACATCCACTTCCGTAACTCGAAATATTTCATAGACCGGACATTTTTTTGGTCTTTGATCAAGCTTAATGCTGATTTTTTTTGTGTGTTTGAAATGAATCATAAATGGTGGTACTTATAGAAATTTTCGAATCTGAGCATTTACTAGGAACTTGCTAGGAAAAGTAGGTACAAAACACGTTTTAGATTTAAATTAGATATTTTCTATCAAGTTCCTCGCTAGTTTGAAGTAAAAGATCATTTCCTCCTAATTTCGTAGTAAAGATTTACTAGGACTTTACGAGAAAATTATTTACTACGAGCTTACAAGGAAATGGTCTTTTGCCACGTAGTTTCCTCGTAAGTTTACTACGGTCTTACGAGGAAAACGTTTTCTCGTAAATTTACGAGGACGTTACGAGGAAACTTGTTTTCCTCGTAAACCCGAAGTAAACTCGTAGTAAATTTACGAGGAATTATTTTTCTAGTAAAATTTCCTAGTAAAAGCTTACTTTTCTTGTAGTGATAGTATGAAGATGCGAGAACACGTAAACACCATGGTTGAAGCTTTAGTTGATCACGTCGTTATCGTTATCATATACATCATAACTATACCACCATCAGAGATATAGCTTGACATATCTCAAAAATAGATTGAATAATGAATATATTGATTAAATACATGTTCTCTTAAAAAAAAGTTTTGAAAAATAAGATTCATTTTATAAAAAAAAAANTGCGAGAACACGTAAACACCATGGTTGAAGCTTTAGTTGATCACGTCGTTATCGTTATCATATACATCATAACTATACCACCATCAGAGATATAGCTTGACATATCTCAAAAATAGATTGAATAATGAATATATTGATTAAATACATGTTCTCTTAAAAAAAAGTTTTGAAAAATAAGATTCATTTTATAAAAAAAAAAAGTGAAGAGTTCAAGAAGAAGAAAATGAAAAAGAAAGATATATGGGACCACTTTATTTTTCTTGTTTGTTAAGAATAAACATAGTTAGTCACTAAGTAGTTAGAAAATAAAACTAGTTAGTTTAGGCAAAAAAAAACTGTTGGGATAAACTGCCTTAGTAGCGCAAAGTGTCTTATTTTGTTATATAAAAAAAACTTAAAACTGTCCTACATTGTAATTATTTCAAAGAAGAAACCAAAAAGTTCACTAATCGTTACTATGCTTTAGTTAGGGACAACAATGTAAAAAACCGCATATAAACTACCTTAGTATTTGAAATTGATCTAAAGTGTAACAAAATCATAGAAAGTGACTCTGTGTGTAAATTTTGTTTTTCGATTTTGGTTTATATTAATACTAGTTAATTACTGTTATTATAAAAATATTAGTGGTTTACCAGCGCTACGCACCAAATTCCTATGTTTTATTTTTAAATAAATTTATTATTTATTTTATGATCTTAATAAATTGTTTAAAAATATATGATGAAAATATGTTAAAAGAGAACTTGATCATTTGAATACAGATACAATAATATCTTGCTTTATACCATGAAATTAAATTTTTAAATGTTGTTCTTATGTTTATTACTTTATTTGTCATGTTTTGGTAGTATATTTCTTATTACATTCTCTTACTTTTAGATTTGATTTTAATATTTATTCATATTTTAGATCTTTAGACTGTTTCACATAGTATTTATTTAAAATTATCATAGTACAATAATCTGAAGACGTGATTTAACTGTTAATATGTAATTAAAAGCGATTTTGTCGTCTAATACCAATTTTCCATGGCATATAAGGAAACTATATTCATCAAAAATATGGAGAAAGTTTAATTTTATTTCGTCACATTAAATTTTGATGTTTGAAAAATTAGTATAATTTTAAATTTTTTCATAATTAATATATCACTATTTTAGGTGATGTTCTTATGTTGTGAATACTAAATATCTTCAAAATATTCTTTATTATCTATGTATGTTTCGTTTTTATCTTTAGCAGACCAACACTTAAATCTGATCTTTTACTATTGCTGTCTTTATGAAATATATGAAAGTGAAAACCAATATTAATAGTCACGTTACAAATCTTAGCTAGCTTTACTTAAAAGGTAAATGTTTGTCAAAGAAAACAATATATTCTTTCTATTCCAAATGCAATCAAATTCTTTTATCAGTTGTTTTAAACATCCTACATTTCTCCTTGAGTGCTGCGATAAATCAGTTGCTGGAAGCAAATGAACTTCATATGTTTCTCAGAAAGAAAAAAGACATTTATTCATTCATGAGAATGTTTTATATGTCAACATCCCCAATACAGAATTTAAATGATAATAGAAACAAAACTCAAAGATTGTTTGTTCATAGTTTCATGTAGGAGCTTCGACTATCAAAACATAGCTTCGATTACACCGCATCAAACATTGAATAAAAGAATCTGGTACGCATTTGAAGCAGAGTAGCTAATAGCCCACGTTTAGTTCTTAGTAAATATAAGTTTCCACCTTATAAATTACAAAAAAAATTAACATTGGGTTGAAATAGTGGGAGCTAATGTGAATAAACAATAACTTTATCTAAAATATAGATGTTACTAATGTAGAGCAATGAACACAAAAGCTAACAGTATATCAACTACCATCTGCTTAAATTTCGATTCATTAGGTGCAACTGGATATAATCACATGCATTCACAAAAACAGATTGGCCAGATCGAGATCTTAACCTAAGTATTACCTGTAATGCCTTTGTCACATAAGGAATAGTTGCTTTGTTCCAAGTTCCATCAGCCTGCAAAACTCAAGCAAATAGCCAAGATCAGACTTAATTTAAGAAAATAGCCAACACAAATTGATACATGAGTTTACCAGTGTGTACATGCACTACATGCCATATGCTCTCCTTGAGTTGCATACATCGGTACATGGGTCTCTGGTCTCAAGAAAATAGGAAACACATATCAGACACAGTTTAAGGCCATACTGAAATTGCAACAGGATATGCAAATGTTATTGTGCAATTATGTTCGCTTATAAGACCCAAAAGATTCATGTATCGATCAAGCTTGACTACTGTGACATGAATGGAGATTATTAGATTTTTCTAAACAGAAAGCTCATTTTCAATAACTTGTGAAAATATATAATTATATACAATGTCATTACTCATTTTTACCTCAACTTCATCGGTTCTTAGAGCTGCACCATTGAGGGTATCTTCTGTTTTTAGCTGAGAGGTCGCATCCTCCATAGCAGAGTTGAGCTGAGTGAATTTCCAGCCCAGTACCTTCCAATTTTTCTTCATTTATAGTACAAATCATTGTTAATATGTAAATTAACAAAGATGGAAATACGAAAGAGAGCACATAGTGATTACTTTCAACTCATCTCCACAGCTTTGTCCTCATTATATATGAATTTAGGAAATTTCCTCCTGAGATCCTTTCGGTCTACTCCAGATTTAGGATACAGCCTTGTTGGTCTGATTTAGTTCATAGAAGTGACAACACACATCAACATATGAAACTCAAGGAGAGCAGAGATAATTTCACTGATGAAACCAATCTGTTAGTCTGATCAACTAAATAGAAAGTAGTGCATATACGCACCCAAGACCATATGCTGAGTACACCTTTAGAGCCACTGCTTTTATTTCCCTCTTCCCTTCCTGCAGCTTTGATTTCTGACTGTGTTAAACCTGCAAAGAAATAGAATTTAAGTTCACACTTGAGATACGACTCTTGAGTGGTGTTAGCCACTGAACATATAACCACATGTTGCAAAAGAGATGAGAGGCGTGCTGGGAGGAAAAAAGAGAAAATGTTGCTTATGGAGGGATGCTGAAGAAGCCATAACTTTACCCAAAGAAAAAGAATCAAATTCTACAACTGATTACGCTCTCAGGTCTACTCTACAATACAGTGAATGTAATGATAATATTAAAAATTCTGAAACCATTAAAACACAACTGTAGATTGGAATCTGGGAAAATTCAAACCTGAAAACACACTCCAGATGAGCTTTTGTTCCCTTTTTACAGACTAAAAGCACAAACCACAAGTTGAAAAATCGGTCGAGGTCGATCAAAAAAACCAAACCTGCAATAAAAGAAGAAATATCAACAAACAATCGTAAATTTTTTCTAAGCGTGCCCTTGTGTGTTCATCTTCGTTACTTCCTTCATCATCTTCACAATCTCTTTCTCTGTTTCCTAGAATTTATCTATCTCACAAATATTAAACTGGTCTTACCTTCTACTTACTTGCTTTTTCCAGTTGTGATGAGTAATGGGAAACTTTTGGCAATCAATTAAGTTCCCTGAGGTAAACACCGAGAGAGAAAGAGATATACATGCAAGAAAGACTTACTCAATAACCATGAGAAGAGGCGGAGATGGTGAGATTTGAAGAGGCACATCGACGCTGGAGCTCCAATGGCAAGAACGAAGCAAACCCTATGACTTCTGAGCCTCATTAAAAAGAGTGTATGAGCCCGTATCATGAAACAATTATAAACACAACCATTTATTAACTAACAATCGAGAGAATATAAAACTTGAAAACATGATGCCATGTGGCATAAAATGCCCCTAGGTGATTGCTGAGCTGGACACCATAAGAAGGGAGAAAAGCTAACTTTATTACATAAGATATTGAGTGGCAATAGAAAATTACTAAACTACGAATATCTTTTGAGATTGAAGTTAAACTAGCTTTTGACCCGCACGCCCGCACGGATATATGTTTTGGATATTTATATGTTTGTCTTAGTTGTAAATAACATTCATATATATATATATATATATATATATATATATTTCATAGGTTATTGAGTTTGGATGCTGGTGTATCTAGTTCATTTTGTTTCGTTTATTTTTCAAACTATCAGTTTGTATTTTTTTTTATATTGTACATTTTTTTTGTTAAACTAAACAATTATGTGTAAAATATTAGAATATATTGTTTATATTGTGTGTGTGTGTGTTTTATTAAATTATACTATAAATTTTTTGATTAAAAGAATATTTAAAATTATATTTTATAGATATTTAAAAAAAAATTTAGACAGCAATAAAAAACATTCACAAGAATAAGATCTTTAACAATTTTATTAAGAAAGGCAATTTTAAAAAATTGAATTGTTTTTTTTTTGGGAAATTTGGTTTTGATTAAGATTAGTGGACCTTAACCTTTTATGTAGCCCATATAATTTGTTTTTTTTTTCCTGCGAAAAGAAACAGAAAGGTCCGGTCTCTTCTTCTTCTTCTTCTGCTTCTCCTTCAGTTCTCTTTGTGGGTCAAATCTATTTTCTCGTGTTATCTTCCTAAACGACGGGTGAAATTTTCAGTGGAAGGATGACAGAAGAAAGATATATTGATTACTACTGCAGATCTGGCTTACAAGTTCGAGTTTGTAGATTTGGTTGAGCTTCGTTTTTAATGATTAGTTGTTCTTATCTATAATATGTTTTCTGATTTTTTAAACATAATCTGAAGATCCTTCTATCTGATAGATATAAGCCATGTTCGTTTGGTCGCCGCAGGTAGGTGCGTCTGTGGCTGCGTCAACTTTTTTTTAGAATCGTGTTCGTTTGGTTGACGCACCTACCTGCGTCTGACGCCGCGTCCGAACGCCGCGTCCGAACGCCGCGTCCGAACGCCGCGTCTTGCGGTTGACCCCGATAAAGCCAGCGTCCGCGACCTAAAACATGCGGCCAATAGGTAATTTACTGTTTTACCCTTAATAAATTAGAGTATTTACACAAAACCTAAACCTAAAAGTGACGCAGCTTCTTTCTTCTCCATCTCTCTCATTTCTCCCTTGATCTCCATCATCTCTCGAGATCTCGAGCTCCCTCCATCTCGTGCTCACACCATCTCAAGCTCTCTCTCCATCTCGTGCTCTCACCATCTCAAGCTCTCTCCGTCACGATCTCTCACCATCTCAAGCTCTCTCCGTCACGAGGTCTCACCATCTCAAGCTCTCACCATCTCAAGCTCTCTCCGTCACGAGCTCTTCTCTGAAGAAAACCCATCTCCGAGCTCATCTCAACTCATATCGAAGCTCTCTTCTCCGAGCTCTCTCTTCTCCTTTTCTCGTTGAGGTATGTCTCTGTTCTAAAGCATTTGGGTTTAGTCTAGAGCATCGTTGATGAGTTTTATCTTCTGGTTGTGTCTTATCTCTATTGCTTTTATAAGCTCAAAATCACTCAGAATCGGTTGATGTTGTCATGCGTTCAGTACTTGACTCGCTTTAGCTCATAGAGAGGGAATATGTACTTGTAAACCGTCCTTCTGAAGGATTATTATGTACTCAGAATAGGTTTTGGTTTACTGCTTCATCAATAGGATTTTTATCATTATGTAATTGCATATCATTAGTATCGAGAAAATCTCAAGTTTCATAATTGGTTGACTTTTTATTAAGATCAGTTTGTATGTGTGTGCGTTTGTGGACTTGGTTCTTCATAGGTTGTTTTTGTTGATGCTTCTAAGTTCATGGTTTGCTTGTTCGTTTGTTTGTTGATGCAGTTATCTTTGTTCACTTCTTTTTGGCCTCTCCAGCTCTCTCTCCTCCAAAGCTCTCAGGCTCTCACTCTTGATTCAAAGCTCTCAAGCTCTCACTCTCGATTCAAAGCTTACACGAGCTTCTCTCTCTCTTGTAAGCAAGAGCTTCTGTTTTTATTTTTTGTTTGAATTGTCTTGGTTGTGGTGCTCTGTTTTGAGCTGAGTGATGAGTAAAGTTTTGGTTTTTATTTGTGGGATTGGTTTCTGCTGACTAAAGTATTTTTCCTTTGTCTGTTTTTGTTTGAATTGTCTTCGTTGTGCTTAGGTTTGAGTTCTTTTCTTCTCTGTTTTTTCTTTGAATCTGTTAGATTTTTCTTCAAAGCAGAGTAAAGTTTTGATTTTTGAATAATGGTTATCAAATTTTTTGTGTGAATTCTCGTTTGGTTTTAGCATTGGGGTTTTGATGGCACGAGAATGTGACTTGTATGAATAGTATATAACTTCAGGGGAAAGAGAGAACAGATTTGGGAGATTTGAGAGTGCTATTTTTTTCTGTGAGTTCCTCGTGTTGGTCATTGTTTTTGTATTTTAATTGATCTGTTTGTTGTTTAAGTAAACAAACTTTACCTGATCTGTTTGGTTGTAAACGTTAAGATTGTCCCTAATCATCTTTTGAGTTCCTGTTTAAGCTATTTTAATCTACCAGAGATTCATAGACTTGTTGGATCGAACTTGTTTTAGGTTTTAGATGATGATCATCGCCTTTGATCTTATTTTTTGGGTTTAAATTGGAAACTAAAAGTGTTATTTAATCAAAAAGAAAAGAAGTTTCTTCTGATTTATCTACGATGTGTTTGATGATTTACCTCAATGGGATGCCCTGATAAAATTGTTGAGTGTTTGTTGATGGAGATGTGTTCGATGATACAACAGCATCTCCAATAAACTCCTCATTCTGTCAGAGAATCATTGTCTCTTTGCTTTTTAGTATCACTTGCCCTGGTTTTCAGTGCTCATCATGGATGTTTCGAGAATTCACAACTTGATTATCTGCTTACTTGCGGCATGATCTTTTCTAATCAAGTCATAATAGAGACTGTTGGACTATTCCCATATAATTGATTGTTTGTTATTGAAAAGCGTATGAACAAACGAAGAATCAGTTTTAGTTGGATTCTCACGTCTAAGACTGTTTTTTTTGGCAGGCTTTCGTCTCAAGCTCACACTCTCAAGCTCACTCTCTACCACTGTTCTCTCACGTTTAGGATGGCAAAAGATGTAAGGCTCTCTCACACTCTTGCTTGTTAGTTATATGTATGTATGGAACTGTCAGATCTTATGGAACTGTCTGGTCTTATGGAAACTGTCTGGTCTTATGGAATTTGCTTTAGGGTCTGTGTCTTGGTTTGTTTGTTTATGCTTTATGATTAATTTTGGTGTGTTTTAGTCTGGGTCTTGGAAACCTGAGGAAACTAGGTATTTTTCGAACTTTACGTGGAAGAGAAAAAAAAAGGAAATAAAGTTGGTACAAATATGAATAAAGTGGGGAAAAAGGCCATCATGGATGCATTTGAACAGCGGTTTAAGAACGATTTTCCCAACTGGAAGCCTTACAAGAACAAATACGACACCAGTAGGAAGAAGTACATCAAGATTAGGACGCTTACTCAGAATAGGACAGGGCTTGGGTTTGATAGAATGGGAAGGATTGACATGTCAGAAGATTGGTGGAATGAACGGGAAAGGGTCAGTTTCGCATTCTCTTATATGTTCTGTCTTACTCTTTGATTTCCTTGATGTTAAGATATATGAGTATCATTACCTCGAGCAAAATGGGTAGATCGTTGCATATAATCCAGATTAGTAACATCTTGTAAAGCTCTACTAGAATTCGAATTAAATGAATCAGAAATGTCGCTTGAGTTATGATGTGATGCACATAATAGGGGATCAAATGATTTTATATTATTAGCTCTCTTCTTTGTTGGTTTTGACTGGTCATTGCTGTTACATGAATCAGTATTTTGCAATTCAGTAATGCCGTTTGAAATTTTCATTGATGCATCAGAACTGTATCCAATCGATTGTGTTGTCTGTGATCTCTGTTTTTTTTTTTTTTTGAGTTGTTGAATCATATGCATACTGATAAACAACTCGCTTTTTCTTCTCCATGATTGCACGTTAATGACACGGCTGAGAGAATAATAGATTATATTGAGGAGTAAAATGATTAAGTTAGTTAGAATATATTATTTGTGAACCTGACTTACTCTTTTCTCTTTTGTTATATAGGAGTGTCCTGGGATTAGAAGAGCCTCCTGCAAATAGATCGATAACATGGATCTGTTTGAAGCAGAATTTGGTGGTGTAGTGGTAACCGGAGCAGAAGGTTGGAGCTCTCAAACTGGAGAAGCAAGTTTGGATTCGAGAGTTGGTGGAGACATTGGTGAGGATGAAGCTGCTTCTCAGCCAGCAGAAGAGACTCAAGCTCAGCCCCAAACTCAACCAGCGGCTCAGACTCATTCTGGAGGTTCAAGAGCAAAACGTAGGCGTAAAGAGAAAGATGCGGTTGTAGAGTCTTGTGACAAACGGACTGCAGCACTTGAAGTGAAGAATATGCTAGTAAAACAAGTGTTGGAGCATGAAATACCATTTAGTGTTGAGACCGTATTTGAGATATTGTATGCACTGCCTGAAGTGATAGAGTGGTCGCCGTTGTATGCAGCATCGATTGAGCTTTTGATTGATAGTGAAAGGAGCCGAAACGGATTCATAACGATGAAGACATATGAAGCTAAGACCAAGTTTTTGGAGCTTAGGACCAAGATTAAACGTGATGCTTGAGTAGTTTAGTCTTGCTGGAACTTGTTGGAACTTGATGGAACTAGTAGTTTAGTCTTGCTGGAACTCTTTTGTGATTTAGTTAGTTTCTGGAACTAGTATGGAACTCTTTTGTGATTTAGTTAGTTTCTGGAACTAGTATGGAACTAGTAGTTTAGTCTTGCTGGAACTCTTTTGTGATATTGGTCTGATCTTTGTATGAAACTTTGCCTTTTATGGATTTTTATAATCAGTTATGAAACTATTTTGCTGTTAGTATGATTAGTATCGAACAATTCATGCATAGAGAACATATGACTTTGTTGCAGTTGTTGAGAACAATTCAGTTATGAAAATTATGTTGCAGCTGTTGGGTTTTTTAAGAGAACATATGAATTTGTCGAATTGAGGAGATTAAGAGATGGATATTGGAAGATGAGGATGATGATTATGATGATGAACTTGGATTGTTTGATGTGGCTATTCCTGCGAGGTTGAGTCACATAACAGATCGAGGAGCAGGATGGCGTTTTGTTCAACAACTTAAGTATGAATCTGATCAGCAATGCTACAAATGAATCAAAGGACGTTTGAAGCTTTGTACAAGATGCTAGCTCAACGATATGGATTGAAAGAGACTCACCATGTCTACCTTGAGGAATCTGTTGCGATGTTTCTCGAGACTGTTGGTCAAGATAAGACAAAGCGGGATATTGCTGTAAGGTATCAAAGATCACTGGATATGGTACAAAGGAAGCTTGATGATGTCATGAGTGCTCTTCTCAAGTTTGCAGCTGATACACTAAGACCACAAGAAGGCGAGTTTGGAAGAGTAAGTCATGTTTTGAGGAATGATGATTGGTACTGGCCTCATTTCAGAGATTGTATTGGAGCACTTGATGGAACTCATGTCCCGGTTCGTCCTCCTCCTGAAGATGCAGAAGCATTCAGAGGCAGAAAGCAAGATCCTACAATGAATTTTCTTGCTATATGTAACTTCGACATGAAGTTCATATATGCATATGTCGGTGTACCTGGTAGAGCACATGATACGAAGGTCTTGACTCATTGTGCGAGAAACGAGGCTTCTTTTCCACATCCTCCTCCTGGAAAATATTATTTAGTTGACTCCGGATATCCGGCCAGGTCAGGCTATCTTGGTCCGCATTGTAATATGCGATATCATCTTGGTCAATTTGCTACAGGAGGACCACCAGTTAGTGCAAGAGAGTTGTTCAACCGAAAGCATTCAGGTCTGCGATCAGTGATTGAGAGGACATTTGGAGTATGGAAAGCAAAATGGAGGATGTTGGATCCTAAACATCCAAAGTATGAGTTGGTCAAGTGGATTAAGTTGGTGACAGCGACGATGGCGCTACACAACTTCATACGTGATTCACATCGGGAAGATCATGATTTTGTACAGTGGCAAAATGGTGATGATGGACAAGGAGAAGGAGAAGTAGCTGATAGTGACGGTGATGATGATGATGATGGTGATGATGATGGCGGTGGTGGAGGTGGTGGTGGTGGTGGTGCTGGACATATTGTATATGAGCCAATAGGTGATGGAGCGATGGAAGATTTGCGTGATAACATCACAAATGAATATGGTAGAGGTCGTTTACCGTATTAAATGTTTGAGTTAATGATCTAGTTTCTTTTGCTTACAACTTTGATTATCATATAAATGTGATATTTAAGAAGATGTATTTTTTTTTAGCAACCAACTTATGTAATATTTAGCTTTTATTATGATACATATTTTGAAGTATTATTTTTTTTCTAATTTAGCTTATGATGTATGAAAAAATATTGTTACATTTGTATAATTGACCAAAAAATTATTACCAAGTGAACATAATATTTTTAATGGATGTAAATATATTTAAACTACATTTTCATTTATTTAAATACAATTTTACAAAATTTTATAAAAAAAAATCTGAAAAATTGAAGATAGCCGCAGCGTCTGTCAAACGAACAATCTAAAAAGCTGTTTCCTGCTTCGGCGTCTGCAGTTGCGTCAACTACCTGCGTCTTATAAACGAACAACAATTTGCGGCAGCGACAGCGGCAGCGTCAGCATCTGCTAAACGAACAACAACTGTCGTCATTGACGTTGACGCTGTCGCCGACGCTGCCGCTGCCGCCGACGCTGTCGCCAAAACCTGCAGCAACCGAACGAACAGGGCTATAGTTTGTTCCCAGTTTAATCATGAAGAGCGGTAAAGAATCAGTAGAAACTTGTCTTGTTCGCTGGTTGCAAGTAATGTTCTCCAAGACTTCGTCTCTATGTCAGATCTTTATTCCACGATGAGGTAATTCTAATCTGTAGTTTTCTGTTCAAAATCTCTACCTGGAGGCTGGACAGTAGGATGAAATGAGTTAACAAAAGAGAAAATTACTAGAATGATACAAAAAACCTTGTATATGACTAGAATAGTATATATTTTCTAAAAATTACTAGAATGTTTTTAGACTCCTAGTAAATTAAAATAAACACCCTTGTTTAATTTTGTTACTATTGATACAAATTTTAATTATTAAATCCACATCATAATTTGACAATCCATGTCACTAACTAATTTGTGTCATCAGTTTCACTGGAAAATCAACAGTCCCATATCTCCGGTGAACAAAAAAAAAGTCTTAATGTTACATTCTTCTCCGTCACAACTATCGTTAAACCCTAACCGATTACGAAATCCCGAAATCATCTCCGTCACAACTAATACTCTCGTTTCAAACAGTGTTTCCGATATCTTAAATCATCTTCGTCGACCTCGTTAAACCCTAACCG
>CAKOAT010287378.1:1768-28007 GCA_932364175.1 Eruca vesicaria subsp. sativa | reverse complement strand
CATATGATGATCCTCTTGAAGGTAACTTTCAGAAAGCAAATGTGGTTCCTCTCTGTTATGAACTATTTCAACCTGATTACTACTACTAGCTTCATTCCTATTATCACCTTCTCCGTGGTTATACCAGATATAGTAATGTGGAGTAAATCCTCTATTTACTATATGTTTCCAAACCGTTTCACTAGCAGCAAACTTCGTAATGTTGCATTTACGACAAGGACATAACATTTTACCCGTTTCCTGTGTGAGAGACGTTTGTCCGGCCTGGTTCATGAACATCTCTGCTCCGTTGAGAAATTCATTAGTTACTATTCCTCTTGAATCTTTATGTGCATACATCCAACTCCGGATCTCATAAATATTTCTAGACATTTTCTAAAAAAGTTTTCTGTTTTTTTTTTCTTGTTTTAAGAATGAGGAAGAAGATCATATTTATAGAGAAATTTTGATTTTGGTAGGTAGTTAACTTAGTAGTTAAACAGATGCAAAAATGGATGCAAAAGAATTAATCGTAATCTGGTAGCACTTTTACGACCAATTTACAACCAAATAGTAGTTCATTGGTTGTAAAATATATTAGATGTATATTAGTCGTAAATTTACAACCAATGAGTGGCAATTTTACGACCAATTTACAACCAAATAGTAGTTAATTGGTGGTAAAATATTTTAGATGTATATTAGTCGTAAATTTACAACCAATGAGTGACAAATGGCCTTTACGACCAATAAGGGACTACATTTGTAATATATTTTAAAAAAAAGAGAGAAGAAAGACAGTGGAATCACAAGTCCATAGATTCTAAGCGAAACCAACGTTTCAATGTTAGTCCCGCATTAATCTTTTTGGAGTTGTGATCCCAGTGTCTTTTTTTCTCTTTTTCTTAAATTTTTAAACTCTTCGACTCAATTATCAACTCTCTTTATTAATATATTTCAAAATATTAGTTTAGAAATATTTGGAAAAGAAGAGAAGAAAGATACTAGAATCATAATTCTGTGGATTCTATGCGAAACCAACGTTTCAACGTTCGTCTCGCATTGATCTCTTCGGAGTTTTGATCCGGTACCTTTCTCTATTCTTTTTCAAATCTTTCCACACTATATCTAAAATATTTTAAAATTTTTGTTTATCTTTTGGGAGAAAACGATGGTTCTTTTATAGGGGACATTACGACTACTTAGCTTCGAACGTTTACGACTAATTAGCATCTCGTACCATCACGTAGTCGTAATCGAGTCGTACATTACGACCAATTAGCTTCAACCTACCATTAAAGCCTTAACCGAAATCCTAAACACGTGTAATCGTACACTAGTCGTAATTTAACGACCAGAGTACGTTCACACGGACATGTAGTCGTATATTGGTCGTTATGTTACGACTAATTTACGTCTATTATAATTGGTAGCAATTTAACCTCTGAGTTACGACTAATGCTTTTTTAGACATAATGTAGTCGTAAATGCGATTTAAAATTACGACTACACATCTGTAGTCGTAATACTTAGTCGCTATGACCACGTTTTCTTGTAGTGTCTTTCATATTGATACATCCATCGATAATGTACAAGTCCACGAAACAACGCCTCATACAGGAGGTGGACAACTAGGTGCTCCACGACGTCAAAAAATGTTGGCGGAAATAGTTTCTCTAAGTTGCACATTAAGATTGGGATGTTCTCATGAAGTTGTTGAACAACATCCTCTTTAAGAGTGCGTATACTCAGATCCCTGAAAACTGCTCCAATTCCTTATATATTACAAAAATTAAACACATTAGTATAATCATATTTATATGTACATATATATATATAAAGAAATTGATTAATGCTTGCGTATTATATTACCTGCAAGTGCTTCATGTACTTTTGCTGGTAGTAGCTCCGCAAATGCAAAGGGGAGCAGTTGTTGCATAAAAACATGACAATTATGGCTCTTCATCCCGGAGAACTTTTGACCTTTCTCAACACATCTTGAGAGATTTGAAACATACCCATCAAGAAAATTCACTTCTAAAGCCACCCAGTTGAACAACACTGATTTTTTTCTGATGACAGTCTGAATATTAGAACTGGAACTTGCCCATTGCTTTTTATATGTAACTCACTTCTTGAGCAGATATCAGGTAAGTCTTACCTCGATTTCATGATGTATTTCGTCTTCCCTGGGACATTCAATATAGTGTTCACGATGTTCTCAAAAAAGTTCTTCTCTATATGCATCACATCGAAGTTGTGGCGCAAAAGAAGACCTTTCCAATATGGCAACTCCCAAAATGTACTCTTCTTGTGCCAATTGTGCTGAACACTATAAGAATCTGGCATATACTGGGAACATGCCAATTACCAACGCGAGGAGCTGTTTCTAGTGCACAGTAGTAATCGATTTGCGCTTCAATTTGTTATCCACTTATATGGAGGAGGAGTGTGTCTGACCACCTTTTTGTGTCTGAATAATGTCTTGTTTCTTCGGTATGGGTTATAAAGTGGAAGAAATCGACGGTGACAACTGAACCAAGTTGTCTTCCTACCATTTTCAACTGAAACGTATCTGTCATTCCATTACAATATGGACAAGTTAATCTTCCATGTGTAGTTCATCCAGACAACATCCCATATGCAGGAAAGTCACTTATGGTCCATAAAAGCATCGCTCGTATTGTAAAATTCATTTTCGTTGAACAATCATATGTCCTTACCCTTGTTGACCACAAAATTTTCAACTCTTTTATCAGTGGTTGTAGAAAAACATCGCGAGATCTTTTTGGATGCTTTGGACCAGATATTAATATGGTCAAGAATAGAAATTCTTGTCGCATGCACATCTCCAGTGGCAGGTTGTACGGCGTAAGAAAGACTGGCCACAATGAATATTGTCTCCCATACATTCCAAATTGACTAAATTCATCAGTGCATAATTCAAGATACACATTTCGGCTATTGCGAGCGAAATGTGGATGTACATTGTTAAAATGTTTCTAAGCTCTTGCATCTGATGGATGAATCATCTCCCCATCCGTCTGAGTATGCTCGGCATGCCATCTCATCCCTCCAGCATTCTCCTTAGATTGGTACAATCTTTTCAATCTGTCTGTGATTGGTAGGTACCACATCCTTTAGTACGGTGTCCTATTCCGTCCTCGTCCTTGTGGTTTGAATCGTGGCTTCTTACAGAATCGACATTTTTCTAACTGCTTATCATCTCCCCAGTAAATCATGCAGTTGTCGATGCAAACGTCTATCATCTATGAGGGCAACCCAAGACTATAAACCAATTTTTGAATCTCATAATAAGATTCAGCAGGCACATTTTCTTCTGGCAAATACTCTTTAAACAAGCATGTCCATGCATCCATGCTATTTCCAGGTAGATTGTGATCGGTTTTAGTACTCATCATTCTAGCAGTCTACAACAATTTAGAGAGACCTTCTCTACAACCATTGTAAATTGGCTCGCTCGCAGCTTCTAACATTTCATAAAACTTTTTTGCATCTAAGTTAGGTTCTTAAACTTCATCATCATGAGTTACAAATGCATCACCTACCATAACCCTATCACAATCTACCATATGTTCCTCCTAGTGATAACTATTTTCATTATGCAAATGATCAACGACCAGTTCATCCTGAAAATTGCTATTACTACTGCTAGTTTCATTCCTACAACTATAATCTTCTCCATGTTGATACCAAATATAGTATTGTGGCATGAAACCTCTATTTATTAAATGATTCCAAACATTTTCACGAGGGTCTAATTTTGTATTGTTGCATTTACGACAAGAACATAACATCTTATCACTTTTCTGTTTGAGCGGTGTAGAATTTGCATGATGCATAAATGTCTCCAACCCTTCGAGAAATTCTTTCGTCACTCTCCCGTTATTATCTCTTTGTGTATACATCCACCTTCGTAACTTGAAAATATTTCCAGGACCGGATCTTTTTTTTTCCTTTCAAGCTTATAGCTGATTTTGTTTTGGTGTGTTTGAAATGAATCACAAATTGTCGTATTTAAAGAAATTTTTGATTTGGTAGGTAAACATTTACTAAGAATTTACGAGGAAAAGTTGTTAAAATACACGTTTTTAAATTTAAAATAAACAAGGCCTCGCAATTTCCTGGTAAAATCATAGTTTAATATTTCTCGTAAACTCCTAGTCCAGATTACGAGGATTTTACGAGAAAACCAGAAAAGCCACGTAGTTTCCTCGTAAAATTACTAAGACTTTACGAGGAAACACTTTTCTCGACATGTTACGAGGAAAGTACGTGGAACTATAGTTTCCTTGTAAAGTCCTCGTAGTGTCAGCGTAATGTTACGAGGGAACATTTTCCTTGTTACTTTTCCTAGTTATAAAATCGTTTTCTTGTATTGTTATCCTTGAACGGCTATACTATATAGTGCGTATATATGCATGCAAATATATTTGTTAAAATAAGAAATTTGAAAAGCAAGCACAATCTATGAATACTATAACAAACAAAAAGGTATATTTTGGAAGTAAAACTATTTAAGTTGATATTATTATGGATGTATTATTTATAAAAGTATATACTTATGAAGAGACCAGCGGTATTATTTATAAAAAATGTATAATATTTTTCTTAAAGGATTAACAAGAGATTTTAATAATTTTATTAATGGTGTATTAATATAGTTTGACCACACTATATCAATATTATAAATATTTTTCTCATTTTAAAAAAAAAAAAGTTCTTCGGTTTTTGATGCTGGTTGAATTTGTTATCGATTATGTGATATAAAATTTAAGAATCACCCGAGTATATATGCTAGATGTTATAGAGTATTGAAACTTTGATTTTTGAATCGATTTCAAGTGGGACTTTTTGGGTATGGAATATTCTTGACTAATTATGTTAGGTAACTAATAAGAAAATATAATATGTTACAAATTTTAAGAATAAAGTGTAAAAGTAATTTATGATATGCATATGACACAATTGTATAATTGTGCAACTTAACATATTTAATATAATTCCACAAAAATATTAATATTAAACACAAATCTGATTACAAAAAAATCACAAATATAAAGTTTTAATTTTTCAGAAAAAAGTAAAACAAAAAATATACCCGTTTTTTTAAAGAGCGGGTCAGAATCTAATAATAATAATTAGTTGGACCCAACAAATATCAATAGGACATGTTTCAAATTTAATAGTATTGAAACTTTGATTTTTGAATCGATTTCAAGTGGGACTTTTTGGTATGGAATATTCTTGACTAATTATGTTAGGTAACTAATAAGAAAATATAATATGTTACAAATTTTAAGAATAAAGTGTAAAAGTAATTTATGATATGCATATGACACAGTTGTATAATTGTGCAACTTAACATATTTAATATAATTACCAGAAAATATATTAATATTAAACACAAATATGATTACAAAAAACCACAAATATAAAGTTTTAATTTTTTAGAAAAAATGTAAAACAAAAAATATACCTGTTCTTTTAAAGAGCGGGTCAGAATCTAATAATAATAATTAGTTGGACCCAACAAATATCAATAGGGCATGTTTGAAATTTAATAGTATTGATTTTTTAAATATTTTTGTGTGTGGAAAAAGAACGACTTTTTGTGTGGTATAAAGAATAAATCTCATACCGAGTTAATGCGGTTAGGTAATTCAATTTAACAAAAGAACAAACCAACATTAATATTCCACTCCACACACGAGAAAAAAAACAACAACCCTTAGTCAATCCCCTTCCCCTAGTCCTCTCCCTCGAGGCTGCACAGTAACCACCGTCTCTCTATACTACCCTTTTATCCAGAGAGAGAGTGAGTGAGGATCCGTTGGTGTCTCACTCGCTGTCACTACATCCGATCGTCGCCTCTGTAAGTTTGATTTCCTTATTCCTCCGATGAATTTCTCAGCGGAGACAACTTGTTTACAATCCCAAACGTTTTCTCTCATCTTATCATCTCTAGTTTATTTTCAGTGGCGTTTCTTAGTGCTTCACCGAGTTTCTTGCTTGTTCGCTTTAAGTCCGCTGCTCTGGATTCCGTTTTCATTTTCCGATTTGAGATTTGTATTTTTTTTTTAGATTTTCTGTTAAATGTGCGTAGATAGCTTGGATCTAACTGCGATGCTTCGTCATCGATCTGCAGGTGACGTTTCCACGTGTACGTGTTGCTTTCAGCTAGTTTATCTCGGAAGTGATGGATCAGGTTGGTTGGAATCATTGTCTAACTTCTTAGTTAGTAGTCATTGGTTACGAATCTATGCTAATACTGATAATGCAGTACGAGAAAGTTGAGAAGATCGGTGAAGGAACTTACGGTGTTGTGTATAAGGCACGAGACAAGGTCACCAATGAGACTATCGCTTTGAAGAAGATCCGCCTCGAGCAGGAGGATGAAGGTGTACCTAGCACAGCCATTAGAGAAATCTCTCTTTTGAAAGAAATGCAGCACAGCAACATTGTCAAGTATATAATGATGTTTAATTACTATTTTGGAATATTGGTGAACAGTTTTTTGGTGATGATGGTCTTGTGTTGGTACGCAGGTTGCAGGATGTAGTGCACAGCGAGAAGCGTTTGTATCTCGTTTTTGAGTATCTTGATTTGGATCTCAAGAAGCACATGGACTCATCTCCTGATTTCTCCAAGGATCTACATATGATCAAAGTAAGAGTTAGACATTGCTTTGTTTGTGTGCTTAATGCATTTTTCTATGTCCTTATTTAGGTGTTTGGTTGGTCATGATGCCACAAACTTCTCTTTAGTCCTTCCTATATTGTTGAAGTCTAAGTTATGTAATTTCTTCCCATTGCGTCTTTAGTTATCTACATAGGCTGATCAGAGCTCTTCTATCTACTGTTTGCAGAGGTATGTTTACCAGATTCTCCGTGGAATTGCGTATTGCCACTCTCACAGGGTCCTACACCGTGATCTGAAGCCACAGAATTTGTTGATTGATCGCCGCACAAACTCACTAAAGCTTGCAGATTTTGGACTGGCCAGAGCATTCGGTATCCCTGTCAGGACATTTACTCATGAGGTGCCAAAAGAGCTTAATTCTTGTTTATATGTGTTTCGTTATGAAATCTTTTGGCATTGCTTCATATTCGCTTCATTCCTTATCCGTATTAGAAGAAAAGAGTTGAACTATGTCAGAATTATCTGAGTGCTACATTCATATTTCACACCTCGTCAAGGTATTCACACAATTTATTTTTCAAATTGTTCCTTTCTAGGTGGTTACTCTCTGGTACCGAGCACCAGAGATACTCCTAGGGTCTCATCATTACTCTACACCAGTTGATATTTGGTCTGTGGGATGCATATTTGCCGAGATGATAAGCCAGAAGCCCTTGTTTCCTGGAGACTCTGAGATTGATCAACTCTTCAAGATATTCAGGTTTCGTGACTAACTTCCTAGATCCAGTTTTCGTCTTTTATATATTCAAAGTGGAAAGAACTTGTGTGCAATGATATTACAAACGATTCTGAACACATTCTTAACTTGCAATCGAACTTGCAGAGAGAAATAGTGAATAACCATGTATATTGAATTGTTAAATGATTATAAGTCTCTCACTGCCATGTTGTTTTGTATTTTCTTCCAGAATCATGGGAACTCCAACCGAGGATACATGGCCGGGGGTTACTTCGCTGCCGGATTATAAATCTGCTTTCCCAAAATGGAAACCAACGGTATTTCAATTCTCTCTTTTCACATGCATATTTCGTTTTCAGTAGACAAGAGGTTACACAGCACAAGATGATTCTTGCCCATGATCTGTTTTTCTTATACCTCAGGAGTTGGAATCTTTTGTCCCAAACCTGGATCCTAATGGCATAGATCTCCTTTCTGTAAGTTCACTGACCATGCGCATGTATATACAAACACGAATCTATACATTCTACTTCTGCTACACTTAAATACCTGGAAGCTTGATTTGGATGGATCTGGTTTTATATATGTTACCTCTCCTGAACCTTTAACCATATTGTCTTAGCCTCTTAGGACTAGAAACCTTGATACAGTTAACCCATGGGCTATTTGACCTAACCAAAATCAGAGATATTGATGCTGAGGCCTTGTGTAGTGGTCAACTTAACCAAACTGTTCTTAAACCTGAACAAACTTCAATAACTAGGGATTCGTAAAAGGCCTAAACATAAAACGGGAGAGGAAACCGAACTTTTCCATATATTTCTACGGTTTATGAGTTTATCATGCGCAAGTAAAGATGATAATATGTCTCATGATTTATTTGTATCAGAAAATGCTGTTGATGGATCCAACCAAAAGAATCAACGCAAGAGCCGCCCTGGAGCATGACTACTTCAAGGATCTTGGCGTCATGCCGTAGAGAATGCTTTAAAACCAGTAATCTCCTACATCCTCTCTATATATAAGTATTTCGATATCTTTCTTCCCAAGAAAATGAGGCAAAATACATCAATGGCTTTTGTGTATTCTTTTTTTATTTTTTTTTCCGAGTTGTTATTCTCTGATACGAAAAAGGAAAGATTTAGAGTGTGCTTTGTTTATTTCTTCTAAGCGTTTGAGATCATTTCTCGTCTATGTTTATACCAAGTTCAGTATTCCCCTCTCTAATGGTTTTATATTGATCTTATTTATTGTATGCGAACTCCCCATTTAAGAATTACAACCATTTCGAACTTAGTATCTGCAAATCTTCTTCTCGTCTTAAGGGGATAGCGAACGAGCTGAATGATGCGTAGATGGGTGGAGACGGTTAAGGTTTCTTGAAAACGATGGATGACCAGGCATTCATGCATATATTTAGGTTCGTCTTACCAATGTAGAGCTCCGTTAAAAGTTCAAGGTTTGCTATTCCATTGGACACCATTTAAAATTGTGACCAAGTCGGTCTCTCCACTGACTGCGCCTATAATCCAAAAGCTTGACAACATAATACATGTCCTTTCACCCATTCAATGATAATACAATACTAGATATTGAGATCTTATAGTCGTAGTAGTAATTGTTGTTCTTCTTGGATGAATTTATTGCGTCTCTACGATGTGCTTATCGCGTTGGTGGGGGCGTTCTATGTTTGGCCTCACATACATGGCATTTTTCGTAAGAATTGGGTGCCATTCTAAGTTTGGGCCTCACATACCGCTTCACTCCCCAGTAGCAATACGGGACAATTATTGTCTATTCAGTTTTCATAAGCAAAATGTATTGTACCTGATAAGGAGGGTCAAAGTAGTTGCGCTTCGCTTCACTTGACGTACATCTAGCCCAGGACCGCAAGGTGCTTTGAGACACAGAAAAGATTACCCGGTGTGTGGATGGACAATTAAAACAAGGAGGAGCCATAGCTTCTGTAAAGTATGCTATAGTGATTTTTTTCAGGCTAACTGTTTGTTCAAATTTCTATTATTTGCAGACTAGCTAATTTTTAAAAATTCACCAACTCTCATTATAATTGTGCAAGTCCCTTTTAATATCCTCAAGTAAAAGAAACTGTATAAATTTTAAAACATTTAAGACTTTTGTTTTTGGGTAGGCCGGCTAATGAAAATCTCATGGCTTATATGGCCAACGTGAAGACCAGAGAAACTACAAGAGGAAATGGGTTGTCTGCTTCATTTTAGTTTTATATAGGTCTTGACCCCACATTATTTGAAAGAGATATTTCAAACAAATACAAGATTACTTTTTCACAATTGTATTTTTGTTCTTTTGAATTGGAACAAAAGAATAGCCTTTTTTTGTTTTGTTTATAGCTCAACAAGAAGAGGGTCCAACAATAGAGACCAAAACTGACGAGAACTCTTCAACACGTATTGGATTATAGATTATATGGCTGGCCGATGTGAATTCAATAGAACTTAAAATGAAAGAAGACAGATCATACATAGTCTGATAAGCATCCAATTGTTGACATAATAAGTGGTGATGATTAATCAACCAGCAAATACCATTTTGATACCTTTGTAGACAGGTGCAAGTTGTTCTATATGAATATGTTTACATTCAATACCTAATCCACATACACATTAAAGCTAACAAATTTTAAAAACGATTTATTTGACTAATCCATTTTTTACCATAATCAGAACCAAGTTTGAAACAATAATAGTTTCAAACTAAATATTTTATAGTATATCTTTACGAATTAGAAATAAACATTTAATATATTAATCATTTAAAATTTAGAGATCATAATGAATATTTTTGATGTCATCTGCCCTCCTGAATACAATAATTCATGAGTAATAATAATTCACATGTAGTTAGCAAATTTTATGACACAGCCGTTAATTTGTGACAAAAACAAATCCATTAGCAGACAAAAGAATAGCAAAAAACAAAATATCGCAATAAACTAATACTTACGATAAAGTCGTATTTAATTAAAACGTTATTGATTCGAAATTAATTGATTAGTAAAAGGGGAAAAGCTGACTTAATGGACGACCAAGTAGCCTTCCCTCAGACATACTAATTCTCTGTCAATAATTAATATACCTTTTTTCAAACAAACACCATTTTGTAGGAAACAAAGACTCGAACTTTTTCTGGGTTCCGATGTTAGAGTTGCAGCCGTCAGATCGTCGTCCCGGAGCTCCGAGTTCTAGCGGCGGCGGTGGTGGTGGTGGTGGAGGAGATGAGCTGATCAGAACGTATAAGGGTTGGAAAGGCAATAACGTAAGCTTTCTCTTTATCTCTCTCTCTCTCTCTCTTATTATTTTACTTTCTTGGCATTTATCTGAGATCTGAATCGAAATCCTCAAGATTTATACCCACAAGTTATGGAATAGTCTTTATCTTCCCCTTGTGTTTTCTGGGTTCATTTTGAAAAAAAGTTTTAAACTAAGTAAGTTTGACTTTTATTTCCTAATTTTTAGGTGTATGATTTTAATTTGAATTTGACTTTGAAAACCCTCAAATCCTACTTGGCTTCTCCTTAAACCCGTCTTCCATGATGTTTTCATCTAATGATTCACCAAGTTTTGTGCTTTACCTATTGAATTCAAGAAAACACTTGCAAGAAACCATGTCTGCATATGGTTAAGCTTTACCTGCTTTGGTTTGGTCTCCTAATCATTTCCTCATGTGTAATTATCTTAGAGGTTCTACACTTGTTTGAATATGTTGTCTCAGAGTGACAATAGTTCTTTTGTTGTTGTTATTTCAATTTTTTGGTCATGTTTGTAACATTTAATTGTTGCCATCTTGAATGATTCTTTTTTTTTTACTTTTGTTTCATCCAGGTGTTCTTCTGTGGAGGAAGGCTTGTGTTTGGACCCGATGCTAGATCTATACTCATCACCATCTTCTTGATTACAGCTCCCGTCACTATCTTCTGCGTTTTCGTCGCCAGAAAATTTATTGATGACTTCCCTCACCACAGAGGAGTATCAGTACTAGCCGTCGCTGTTGGTCTTAACATTTTAGTGAGTTGAATCTTTTATCTTTGTTCCCTCTTCTGCTTACACATGCCTCTTCTTGATTGATAAATTTTTATCTTCGTGTGTCTCCACAGGATCTTATATTCCTTCTTGTAACCTCTGGGAGAGACCCTGGAATCATACCTCGTAATCTATATCCTCCTGAACCAGAAGGTATTGAGAGTAGTGGAGAACCGCGTCTTTCTCACACTCCTACTCAGAGCCGGTTGCCTCGGACAAAAGATATGGTTGTGAATGGAATCACTGTGAAGATCAAATACTGTGACACTTGCATGCTCTACAGACCTCCCCGTGCTTCTCACTGCTCCATATGCAACAACTGCGTTGAGAAATTTGATCATCACTGTCCTTGGCTTGGTCAATGCATTGGATTGGTAATAAATCCTTTTTACCTCTTTTCTTATCATTCTAAATAGCATTTAGCAGGGCTCTAAAACATCTTTATAGAGGGCAAATCTGTCATAGCCAAATCGATTGTCTTAAAATCTGATTTATACTATTTAAATCAGTTAGATCGGTGTAAATCGATCTAAATTAGTCAAACCAATCTAAATTAGTCGAAACCAGTTAAATTAAGTAATAATGTTAGTACAAATCCACAAATTTGTCTGATTTCTTTTGTTTTGTATATTTTGCCACTTCATCAGAATAATTTAGATTTTTATAATTAAAGCCAAAAACTAAAATATTTAATATAAATGTAAAATATATATAAAATAAATGGAGATAAATCAATCATTTGTTAAAGCTGAATATTCTCACTAGTGCTAGCTCTCACTTAGTTATTGCCTAACGATTTTTTGAACATTGACATGTAGTATTCAAAAGAAACTAACAGTTTGTTATAAAATGCAGAGAAACTACAGGTTCTACTTCATGTTTATATTGTGCTCGGCTCTTCTCTGCATTTATGTCCATGTGTTTTGCTGGATATACGTCAAGAGGATAATGGATGGCGAGAAGATAAACATCTGGAAATCTCTAATCAAGACACCTGCTTCCATCGCTCTAATAATCTACACGTTCATCTCTGTCTGGTTCGTTGGTGGGCTTACCGGTTTCCACTTGTACCTAATGAGTACCAATCAAGTAAGTTCTTGCTTTCACACTATACACACAACACTGAGACCGTTGGATTCAAGTAGCTGCTTGTATATTAACTGTTATTTTATATTCTGCAGTCAACTTACGAAAACTTTAGGTATCGGTATGATAGACACGAGAACCCATTCAACAAAGGGATAGTTGGTAACTTCATGGAAGTGTTCTGCACAAGCGTTGCTTCATCTAAGAACAGTTTCAGAGCAAAGGTACCAAAGGAGCCAGTGATCCCACCAAGGATAGTGAGCGGAGCCATGTCAAGCCCGAGCTTGCAGAAAGTTTCACAGGACATAGAGATGGGGAGAAAACCGGTGTGGCACGAGACAGTAGATGAGGAGCTCGGTGACATGGACAAGGACATGGAAACATCGGTTACATCAAGGGATTTGAGCAGGATGCTTCCACCAGAAGAGACCGAAGGACGTGGGATTATGCATTCGAGAGAGTCTAGCAGGGGAAGGAGAGGAGGTAGCTGGGAGTTCTCAGGCCGTGTTAACGAAGATTTACGAAGCAGAGATAATGAGCCTTCAGGGAATGATGCTTCCAGAGATTTACTGGTTGAGATATCTGATGCATCAACAGTTAGAAGCAGAACCGGAACTGGTATAGGACGGTTATAGTCTCCGGTTTAAGGCAATTACACAATTGAAAAAGGTTTGAAGAAGATCAAACAAGATTGTGATTCATTCAGGTTTGTTTGTCTGTTTACCACATTGTAACGAGTTTGTGTAAAGTAAATGTTTAAATTTGATTAAAAAGGTTTCAAAATAACTGTTTGGACCAAACAAGACATGAATTTACTTGAGGGAGAAGGCATCTGAGATTAGTTTCTCATCTTCTTCATAAACCTGAAGGTTCTTGGACTTCATGAGAAACTCTAAAGCCTCTTCATCGAACTCAACAAAGTAAGCCATCTTTACTAGCTCTGACAACCTGTCAATCAGATCTTCCCTCTCCTTCATCACTCCTTTAGCAATCACCTCAGCGAAACACGTGGCGTACTCCAAAACCTTTCTTTTCCCGCAAGTTTTCTTCATCTTCTCTGCATAAACAACTCCTTCCTCTCTCTCCCACCTCATCATCTTCGTAGCATTTGCAGTAAGCTTCTCTCCCTTTGAAGGTAGTGTCAGAGTATACTCCGTTGAGATGGTCTCTGGAGTTTGGAGAACGTTGAGGTTAACAAGACTTTGTATGATTGTAGAACGTTCCTCAGCTTCTATCTCAAGAGATGGATCAGATATAAACCCTAGAACCAACCTCACCAGACCCGGTCCGATCATGTTATTCTCTTGCTTCTTGACTTTGGTTTGATCGGTGAACTTATCTTCTGCAGTCTCCACGCATTTGGAGATGTCTTTGCCTCCTATATTCCTGTAAATCTTTATAAGCTTGGTTTGTGACAATGTAGAGATGCTTGGAGTAGGGTACCATACGAAGACTGGGGAGTCTATGAAAAGATCCTTCAAGAGCAAATCATCAGCTATGAACACATCGCTTTTGCTAGATAACAAGATTCCTCCATCATCGCTATTATCTTGTGTCTTAACAGGCAAACGGGAGAAGGATTCAGAGAGCAACTCCTCGGATATACCGTGTCGCACAAGGAAGCTCCAGAACGCACAGCACTCATGGTTTGATAACCTGTCCTTTGTTCTCTCCCAGTCTTTCCACAAAGCATAGTAGTCATTAACCGATGGCGTTCTTCTGACGTCAAATGCAGATGAGAAGAAGTCAAGAAGGTCATCATCACTCTTGTAATGGTTTTCAAGAACGTTTAGGTGTGATCCAAATAGCTTGTCTTTATCACTGACCACGCAGGTAGACACATCTACCCATTTGGCATGACCAGGGATCCAAATCAAGCCTGAAGACAACGAGTCTTTCTCTTGTTTCCATCCAGATTTACTGAGAAACCTATATATTCTGGAAATCGCATCAGAATTAGAATGAGTATAAACGTGGCTAGCAAGCAACTTGCAAGCAACTTGCAAGCTTTGGCTAGATCAACTTGCAAGCTTTGGCTATTAACGATATATGTAAATAATGTACATATTATTTAAAAGTGTCTTATCAAATAAAATGTTTCAGTTACCAAAATGTTTTAAGAAACTTAAAAGAACAAACTGAAACTGTAAAAAAAAATTATAAATAATTCAATAGTTCACATCTAAAATCAATACGAAAAAAAACTTTAATTCATTCTCTAAGTCTTCATCACTCTAAATATTTTTTCACATTTTAAAAAAATCATGAAATTAAGTTTTTATTTGCTCGTGTAGTGAGAAGCAATATTAAGTACAATGCTTTGTTATTTTATACAAATTTAATATTTCATGAATGTTAATGTTCCAATTATTAAAGTATTCAACACAAATGATATTTCCTATATATTATTTGCGAAATGATTTGCTATATGTTACTAAGATTGCTGACATAGCTTATATTTAAATATGACATAGACAATTACATTTTTTTGATATATATATATATATATATTGGTAAACTTTATAGAGTATGACTGATACATTACATTTAATGTTGCTTTATATTTTTGGCAAACTTCTTTTAAAATATGTAATAACTCATAAATCAAATCATCATTAAATAAATATATCAAAAGATACACTATAAATTTCGAAATGTTATTTAATTTTAATTTTATAATTATACAATTTTTATTACTAATATTTTTAAAATTTTTTACATCTTTTAAAAAAAATTAATAAATTTGTAATCGTAATATCATTAGTTTCTTTTATATTGGACAAATTTTACAAATATTGTTTAGTTATAATTTTTAATAACTATAAAATTTTATATGAATTTTCTTAGTAATCTTATATAAGTCGATTTAATATATTTAACCAAAATAAATAGATTAAAAAAATTTAAAATTCTAATTTTCAATATATTACATATATATTATTAAATATAATTTAAAATAAAAAAATATTTTTCTTAATTTTAGAAAATAATATCGATACTATTAATTATTTAATGTACGTTCATTGAAGCTAATGTGTTTATTTTTGCAAGAAATTCTAAAATAATTAGAATGAGAATTTAGCACATTATGTACTTAAATATATAGTTGTTTAGGTCCAAAAACAAAAAACAATTATGCCATTAATGAGAAATTAAATTTGTTCATAATAATAAGGATAATTTTGGAAAACGTAATTATTTCATTAAAGGGGAATGATCCTCTTTTGATGGTATTGATATAACAAAACATAACTATCTTAAAAAATATATATAATAGTTAAAATATAAATGAGATATAAATGAATATAATATAATATTAAATAAGATATGTACAATAAATTTATTTTAAGTATTAACTTGATTATAAAAAATGTAAAAGTAAAAAAAATTTGGTATGGCGCCCCAAATTTTACAGGCTCCACCTCGGTTTGACCATGTTCGATTGAATTTAACCAAATTAAATTTAACGATATATGTAAATAATGTACATATTATTTAAAAGTGTCTTATGAAATAAAATGTTTCAGTTACCAAAATGTTTTAAGAAACTTAAAAAGAACAAACTGAAACTGTAAAAAAATTATAAATAATCTAACAGTTCACATCTAAAATCAATACGAAAAACAAATTTAATTCATTCTCTAAGTCTTCATCACTCCAAATCTTTTTCACATTTTTTTTAAAAAATCATGTAAATTAAGTTTTTATTTGCTTGTGTAGTGAGAAGCAATATTAAGTACAATGCTTTGTTATTTTATAAAAAATTAATCTTTCATGAATGTTAATGTTCCAATTATTAAAGTATTCAACACAAATGATATTTCCTATATATTATTTGCGAAATGATTTGCTACATATTACTAAGATTGAGGGCATAGCTTATATTTAAATATGACACAGACAATTACATTTTTTGTTCATATATATATTGGTAAACATTATTGAGTATGAGTGATACATTACATTTAATGTTGCTTTATATTTTTGGTAAACTTCTTAAAGTATGGTAATAACTCATAGATCAAATCATCATTCAAAATAAATATATTAAAAGATACACTATAAATTTCGAATTGCTATTTAATTTTAATTTTAAAATTATACATTTTTTATTACTAATATTTTCAAAATTTTCTACATCTTTTAAAAAATTAAATAAATTTTTAATCGTAATATCATTAGTTTCTTTTAAATTCGACAAATTTTATAAACATTGTTTAGTTATAATTTTTAATAACTATAAAATTTTATATGAATTTTCTTAGTAATCTTATAAAAGTTGATTTAATATATTTAACCAAAATAAATAGATTAAAAAATTAATATTCGAATTTTTAATATATTACATATATTATTAAATATAATTTAAAATATTTTGAGCTTAATTAATTCAAATTTATTTTTAAAATTAGTCAAAATAACTAAATATATAATATTAATAAATTGAATTTTAAATATAATTTAACTTTTAAAAGTTTATCACTGCAAATATTGAAAAAAATAGTATAATATTTTCTAAAAAAATGAAAAATATGTATAATGAAAATGATTGGTTGGATTGTAGGTGTAGAAATGTTGATGTAAAATTTAGTTTATAAAAAAATTTGATGTGGTAGTATCAGGGGTGGAGGCAGCGAAAAGTTTTGTTGGAGGCATAACTAAAATTGGTAAGAATATTAAGGGTCAAATTAGTAAAATTAAAGAGACATAAAATAAATTATTCAAAGTTTTACATGTAACATTAGAAAACTATGGGGGAGGGGGGAGGAGGGCAAATGCCCCAATCTTATATCATGTGGCTATGCTACTGGGTTGTATGTAAATAAAAAGGAAATATATTCTAGGGCAAATGCCCCATTCTTATCTCATGTGACTTCGCCGCTGGGTTGTATGTAATTAAAACGGAAATATATTCGTACAATCATATATTTTGTTTTTGACAAAATATGGTTCTTACCTCCATTTTTAATTACAAAAGAAGAAAAAAAATTGGAAATTTCCAAACAAATTACAGAGACAGGAAAACGACGGCGTAACAGTTAGACTTCGTGGAAAAAGAACCGGTTCGGTTAAGTGGTGAATGCAGGACCGGTTTGATTTCAGAATAAATTGACTCAGATTTTAAAATATAACTAAACCGTTAAGGGGAGACGCGTGTTGTCCAAACGCGATCGAGACCGACCTAAATTGAAATATAACCGTTAGGAAAACACGTAAAAATACATAGTACTATTTATTAATACACACATGGAAGAAAGAGAGAACATTTTTTCCAAAAAAAAATAAAAATCTTTGAAGAACTCTCTGAAGTCTCAATCTTCGTAAGTAGTCTTTCGACTCTTCCAAACTTTGCAGAAACGGATCCAATTCATTAACATAGTAAGTATTTCGATCTCTGTAAATTCTTTGAGGATTTTCGATCGCAATTTTGTTTTTAGGGTTTCGTTCTCTTTAGATTTTGGCCCGATTGGTTTGGGATTTCTCGCTCTATGTTAGGGTTTTCGTGTGAATCTTTCTGGTTCAATTGATTTTCTTGTTCCTTTATAGTTTGATCGCAATTTGGTTTTTAGGGTTTCGTTATCTTTAGATTCCGTCACGATTGGTTTGGGGTTTCTCTATAAGAATCTCTATAGTCCGATTGATGGTACTAAACTCTGTAAGAATCGATAGAAAAACCCAGTTGGATTGATATCTTGTTCGATTGATTGTCTTGTTTGATTGAAGTTTTATACATATTGGATTCGACCTGTTTAGTTTCTGGTACTAAACTCTGTAAGAATCTATAGAAAACCCTGTTTTACTCTTTCATTAGCTTTCTGTTTTCTCCTCAATGTACGCAGTGTTGTTTGTCTAACCTCTCAAATTCATAGTAGTCCTGTAGTTTATGCTATACTATCTAAGCTGTGTCTTTATTCTTTTGTATCTTTATTTTAGGGTTCATAATTTTGTGGTTATGGTGTATCTTCGTACTACTGTTTCAATTAGCTTCACAACGAGAAGAAACAGTGTGACGAGAGAAAGAGATGTAAGAGCTGAAAGGCGAATGAGTTTCAATAGCAGAGAATGTTTTTGCAGCGACTCCGTGTGACTGACACCTGTCATTAAGGTAAATAACTCTTGCTATGCTACTGGCCTTCCTTTTTAACTGGTTTTGTTTTTTTTTTTTTTTTAATCCAACGACAACAAGATTTCAAAACCCTAAGATCAATTGTTTTTGTTTTTGTTTTGGTTTAATTTTTTGGTTTCCACTTCAAACCCCCCCCCCCCCCCCAAAAAAATGATCATAGACAGACAGTAATCTAATAGTGTTCTGTCAGATTCTTCTTTTGGGAACATTGTCCCTTTGCTGCCCCTAAAGGAAACTTATTACCCACGGCTTAAAAAAGTCTTATAAGACAAGAAGAGACTTTACGAAAACCCACGGCTTAAGAAAGATCTGTTTTTGATTATTTGGATGGAATGGGAATGGCTAAGAAAGTCTTTAAGACAAAAGACTAAAATCAAAAACAGATCCTTATTTCTTACTTACCCACGGCTTATGGAGTATAAAGACCATGGTAAAGAAAGTCTTTAAGACAAAAGACTAAAATCAAAAACAGATCCTTATTCTTTTACTTACCCACGGCTTAAGAAAGATCTGTTTTTGATTATTTGGATGGAATGGGAATGGCTAAGAAAGTCTTTAAGACAAAAGACTAAAATCAAAAACAGATCCTTATTTTACTAGTACCCACGGCTAGAGAAAGATATGTTTTTGATTATTGGTTTGGATGGAATGGATTACAACGACCAATAGTTAAGAAAGTCTTTAAGACAAAAGACTTGAAAATCAAAAATAGAACCTTATATTGCTACACAAGGCTTTAGACAAGGACATGTCAGTTAAATGACCCACAGCTTACAAGTCTTTAGACAAAGACATATAACACATGTCATGTGAAAAGATCTACGGGTTAAAAGTATTTACTACTACCCACGGCTTGAGAAAGATCTGTTTTTGATTATTTATTTGGATGGAATGGATTATAATGACCAATAAAGTCTTTAAGACAAAAGACTAAAATCAAAATCAGATCCTTATTTTTTTACTTACCCACGGCTTAAGAAAATCTATTTTGAGGGAATGGGAATTTTAACGATCAAGGGTTTAAGGAAGTCTTTAGAACAAGACTTTAGAAATCAAAAACAGATCGTTGTTTTACTACTACCCACGTCTTGAATAGACATGACATGTCATTAAAAGAGCCACAGCTTACAAGTCTTTAGACAAAGACATATAAGACATGTCATGTTGAAACAGCCACGGCTTAAAAGTCTTTACTACCCAAGGCTTACAAGTCTTTAGACAAAGACTGCAAATCAAAAACAGATCCTTATTGCACTGGCCACGGCTTACATATAAGTCTTTAGACAAAGACGTACAAGGCATGTCAGTTAAGACCCAAGGCTTACAAGTCTTTAGACAAAGACATATAAGACATGTCGGTTTTACTGACCCACGAGTATAACAAACCAACGGTTTAAGTAAGTCTCAAGTCAAAGACTACACATGGGTTACAAAGACTTGTAGAATGAAAAAAAAAGTACCCATGGGTTGATTTTGTAATGCGGCTTAGACAAAACTGTGTGAACCGAGAACCATTTGGATGGGAGTAACGGCCCAATGGTTACAAAGTCTTTAAATATCCCGTCATGGCTTAGAATAGTCTTAAGACAAGAGACTTTTCTTAACCACTGCTTGAGAAGATTTGTTTTTGATTATTTGGATGGAATGGAGTATAACGACCAAGGAGGGGGTCAAGAAAGTCTTAAAGACAAAGACTAAATATCAAAAACAGATCATCATTTCACTACCCACGGCTTACATATAAGTCTTTAGACAAAGACATCTAAGGCATGTTAAAAGACCTAAGGCTTACATACAAGCCTTTTGACAAAGACATGTCAGTTAAAAGACCCACGGCTTAAAAAAAGTCTTTTAAGACAAGAAGAGACTTCTTTACTAATCCACGGCTTGAGAAGATCTGTTTTTGATAATTTGGATGGAATGGATTATAATACGACCAATAAAGTCTTCAAGACAAAATACTAAAATCAAAAACAGATCCTTATGTCTTACTTACCCACGGCTTGAGAAGATCCCGTTTTTGATTATTTGAATGGAATGAATTATAACGACCAATGGTTAAGAAAGTCTTTAAGACAAAAGACTAAAATCATAAACTGATCCTTCTTACTAATACCCACGGCTTACATAGACAAAGACATGTCAGTTAAAGACCCACAGCATACAAGTCTTTAGACAAAGACATATAAGACATGTCATCTTAATAGACTCGCGGCTTACAAGTGTTTACTACCCACGACTTACAAGTCTCTAGACAAAGACTGCACAAGTCTTTAGACAAAGACATACAAGGCATGTCAGTTTAAAGACCCACGGCTTACAAGTCTTAGACAAAGATGTATAAGGCACACAGCTTTACATACAAGTTTTTAGACAAAGACATCTAAGGCATGTCAGTTAAACGACCCACTGGCTTGCAAAGTCTTTAGAGTTTAGACAAAGACATATAAGACACATGTCTTTACTTACCCATGGCTTAAGAAAGTCTGTTTTGATTATTTGGATGGAATGGAGCATAACGACCAACACTTACAAGTCTTACAAAACAGATTCCTTATGTTATTACCCATGGCTTACAAAAGTCTTAAGACACAGACTTACAAAAGTAAAAGTATTAAGACAAATACACAACACATGTCAGTTAAAAGTCCCAGGCTTAATAGTCTTTACTACCCACGGCTTCAGAAATTCTGTTTTTGATTAGTTGGATGGACTGGAGTTAAACTATCAAAGGGTATAATAAGACAAAAGGACTACAAATTAAAAACAGATTCACTAGCTCACTACCCATGGCTTACTGAAGTCTCTAGACAAAGACTTAAAAATGTATTTAAGACAAAGACTTACAAAAGTCTTTTAAGTCTTTGGACAAAGGCATAGAAGACATATACTTCACTAGTTCACACTACCCACAGCTTACAAAGATTTTGTCTCAAGACAAAGACCAAAATCAAAAACACTACCCACGGCTTACTTAAGTCTCAAGACAGAGACTTACAAAAGTATCAAGACAAAGACTTACAAAAGTCTTTAGACAAAGACCTATTAAGATTCAAAGACCCACAGCTTACAAAAACTCAATAACATATTTGAAAGAAGTCTTATGCCAAAGACATAATCATTTCTCTACTACAAAGGTTTGAAGTGGTTTGTTGAATAGAGAAACGATGAACAACTTTAAAATACTACAAATCATATGTGATCCTTACTTGTACCACATGTACTATATAGAAACACAGAGACTGTTCACATTTGAAGAACTGATCCAAGATCCAGACACTGGAAGAAAAATGGTAAGCATGAGGCATAATACTACATGTAAGTAAAAACTAATTCATTTGATTTTTTTTCCAGGTTTGTGCTTTAGGAGGTCTGAGGAGATTGCAAGTGTAGCAGACTTCTGCGACAGGTAGTACATCTTTGAATTAGTTGAGTCTCAGATATATATTTTTGAAGGCATGTGAGATTTCTGTAGTTTATATGTCTGAGAAACTTTTTATTTGTGTCCACTAACCCTTCGTGATCACATATGATACGTTCCTGTTTTTTGATAATTTAATATTGTTTGTTTTATGAGTGTCCTACATTTTTGCATTATGCATCATATCTTTACAGTTCTAGATTATGCACTCTGCATCATGTCTTTACAGTTCTGGATTCTGCATCATGTCCTTACAGTTCTACATTCTGCACTCTGCATTGTAATGTTTGCATTCTACATCATGTCTTTACAGTTCTGCATTCTGGACTCTGCATTGTGATGTTTGCATTCTACATAATGTCTTTACAGTTCTGCGTTCAGTCAAATTTTGCATCATGTATCATGTCTTTACAGTCTTATAGTTAAATTTGTATGTCTGAGAAATTCTGTCGTTCTGCACTCTGCATTGTGATGTTTGTATTCTACATCGTGTATTTACAGTTCTCTGCATTGTGATGTTTGCATTCTACATCATGTCTTTACAGTTCTGCATTTAGCATATGTCCTCAAATTTTGCATCATGTATCATATCTTTGCAGTCTTATAGTTAAATTTGTATGTCTGAGAAATTCTGTCATTCTGCATCATAGTTTTTATATACTTATGATTATGGACACTGATAAAAAAATAGAACTGGTTGTGGTAGTTGTGGTACTAGTGTTTGTCCTTAGCCTCTTAGTCGTACAGAGTTGATGGGTTTGGAAATCTATTGAACCATTGGTGTATTTATTTAGCATGTGCAACATATCTTTCTTGATTTCTCTATTATGTTCTTTTAATATTATATCTATGATTGTTGTAAAAAAAGGGTAAGGATTAGCAGCCGAACTCCAATGTTGTCATCTCTTTTGTAGGTATGCATCAAATGTCCTTTAATCGTCTTAGGTAGGCTATATTCTATGCCTAAAATTTTAATTTGGTTTCAAAGACCGTATATTTGCTATAATAGTGGTTAAACCTGGAAGTTCTCGACTCTCTAGCAAAGATACTTATGTTAAAAATCCAGCTTCGTTTAATGTGAAGGCAATGTTTCAAAGAAACTGTACAAATGATTGTTAAATTAAGGTTCATCTTCCAATACATATTGTACATTGTAACTTAAGGTAATTTCAGTTGTATTCTCTTAATATCTTGCACCTGGTCTTGTCTATTATATCTACTCATATTTAACATTTCAAGAAGATAATATTTATTGCTGCCTTTTTTGTGTTTAATATGGAAAATCTAAATTTAGGTGTTAGTTTTGTCGATTAAAAATGCTTTATGTAACTTTTTAGACTTCATAAGATGATAGAATTTGATTTGGCATGTTCTCATTAGACATAGTTCCTGTAATTGGTTTGTTGCCTAAACACTATTGGCTCTTTTTTTTTATATCTGAATGTTATGGTCGCGGATAATACCATCTCTACTTTTGATTTTTAAACTTATTGTAATAGTTAGTGTGGTAAAATTAATTATTTTTAAGAAATATATGTATATCTTCAAATATAGCCAATAATTATATGAATTAGTTTTTACTTGCATGTAATACCATGGTTTATTATTCTTTCAAACTAGTATATGGATTTGTTTGACTCAAATTGCAGATAATACCATCTCTACATTTTTTGACTTATGGATTTGTTTGACTTATGGATTTGTTTGACTCAAATTGGCGGATAATACCATCTCTACATCTTTAGGAGGTCTGAGGAGATTGGCGGATAATACCATCTCTACATTTTTTTGTCAACGTTAGAGCATGTTTTATTATTCTTTCAAACTAGTATATGGATTTGTTTGACTCAAATTGACTCTCCAAATAATTTATTATCTGAATTTCATAATTTGACTTTTAGTGGTTGCATCATATAGACTGTTTTTAATTCACGATTTGGTTAGTGGATATGTTATATGTTTAAACTCACATGCTTGATTTTGGCATCATCTGTGTTTTTATAAAATCAAACTAACAAACTATGAATGGGAAATTATGTTCTGTCTCATTCCTATGATCGTAAGATCATATATATACAGGTACATCGTATCTCAAGGGTAAACCCAAAATGTAAAGAGAATATACACACAATATATTGGTATACACAATATATTGGCATAAATATGGAATATATTCTAATACCCCTTCAAGTTGGAGTATACAAGTTCTATATGCCCAACTTGAATTTAAAAAAAAAAAAAAAAACTTGAATAAAACTGTATCAACTTCCTTCTCCCCCAATGCCTTAGTGTATGTATATTTGCTAGTAATGTAAATATCAATACCCTTATAAAAACTGAATTATTGGTTAAACTAAAAATAAAATATTAATTTCTATATTTTTAACACAAAAAAAAACTAAATACCAGTGTTTTGAAATCCGACCCGGATCCACGGTTAAATCGGTAAATCCGGTGATCCAAGATAAATCTGGTTTAGGTTTTGTGAAAAAACAATATTTAAAAATCTAGTAAAACCCGCAAAAAAACTACTAAAACCCATAACCCGACTACCGGTTGAACCACAGGTTGAACCAATAAATAAATTCTACTTTTTTATAGTTTTATTTATGTTTTGATTGAACTTTCTTATTCATATATAATACCAATTACACTATTTTATGTATGATTTTTAGATTTTTATAAAGTTACTATACCAGTGGAAGAAAATGAAGTGAATGATAATAGTAATAACCAAAATTAGTTGATGTAATTTGGTGTTAGTTTATTTTATTATCAATAATTTATTACAATTATGTTTTACTTTTAATTTTGGATTTGAGATTAAATTTTATTATTCACATTAGACATTTAAATATTTATGAATTTTAAATTTAATATTTTTTGTTAGATGCCATAACTCTTAAGTTCGTAATTTGTTACAAAAAGATAATAATTTAATTATTTTTAATATTTGTATGTCAAGTGAAAATAAACATATAGAAATTAAAGTTAAGTATATACTAAATGATTTTTAAAACATTAAACATATACATTTCCAAAGTATTATTTTATGTTTTCGAAAATATTTGACTTTTGCTTCTATATTTTTATTTTCATAGGTAATATATTATTATATAATAAAATTAATTAATTTATTAATCTACGGTTTACTCGCGATCGATCCAATGACCCGGCGATCCTCGGAAAGTCGTCCGGTTCAATATTCGGGTCGGGTTTCAAGGACATATAGAAAACTTCCATTCGTTAAGCAACGATATGAGCTAACAAAAACAGTAACTCAGGTCACAGTTGTGTGACGCAGATGGTAGCGTTCCTCTCTTGTGGGGAACTGCTGCTGAATGCCATCTCGTTCTTTCCGATGATGTTGAAACCATGAAGAAAGGTTGTGGTAAATCTTTTGCGCCATTCCCTGAAGGTAACACATGAAACTAGTTTCTGTTTTTTTGAGAGACATACGTGAGTAATTCTCTTGGACCTAACTGCACATATGGTGTATACTTGTATCTTGCAGGGTGTTTCTTTACCTCCTCTAGAGGCTTGAGGAGCTATGAGTATCCACTGAACGAGCTAAAGCCTGTACTGAGGGTGGACAGTTCAGTCATGTGTGAAGTGTGACTTTCAAGGTGGATTCTGAGGCTAAGAAAGAAAGCACAATGCCTAGATTTGGAAGCGTCCAGAATTATTGTTCTCAGCAAATTTAGAGAGGCGACATGTGATTTTGGCTGAGTTTTTTTTCTCTTACCTTATTGGACTCTGTGGCTTCCACAGATTTAAAGTTTCATCGTATCACTCTCTCATATTGACCATTCTAAGTAGTAAGAACTCTATGGAATATTGATCTATTATTGCTCTGTTGCAGATATACTTGGTGACATGAATCTACTGATCAAAGTCTAATAAACTTCTGATTAAGTGCATACGAGTAATAGAAATTTATATGTGAAGTCATGTGGTAAAATATAGTGGGCTTTTTGCAAATTTGACTCAAAACTCCAAGTCAAACACAAAACTAACCTCTTCTTTTGACTCATCTTGTTTTTGTCCTATTCACCCCACATCTTCATTTTATTTACGAAAATGCCATTTAAATGTTTTTTGAATTTTTTTCCGAAAATGGCATTTTTACTCTCTCAACCTCATCATCTTCAAGTATTTACAACATT
>CAKOAT010287377.1:254187-273463 GCA_932364175.1 Eruca vesicaria subsp. sativa | reverse complement strand
TCCATGCTTCTCCAAAGTCAGTCCATACTTGGTTAAGACTGCATCAAGGCCCATAGCCTTTTCTCGGTCCAATACTTCATGAATTAGGCCAATAAGCTCTCCAACAAGCCCTTTAGGCCGTGCCATGATCCATTGCCTAGATCCTTCCTGAGTTGACTTCATGTTCTTGAGAATGAAGCTGATCAGGGTCGCACCACTTATGAACATCCTGGACACATTCAACCTGGATGGGTCCGATCCCGTGGATACAGTTGCTCCCTCCACCGGCAAAACGTCTAAAACGGGGCCGGCTGATCCCGTGAATCCTGAGGACCAGCCTGAAGGGGGATTGTTTGGGATCCCCCGGTTGCTGAAGAACAAACAACTTCTGACTGCCCTGCTAAGAAAAAGAGAAGGAGAAAGGAGTCTGCTAAAAACTCTGCTGGGGAGTCGGAGCAGAAGTCGAGTGGAGGCGGTTCTAGTCCTAAACCGAGTAACAACCCGGATATTTCAGTTGCTAAGGAGCAGCCGGCCTCCGACAAGCTTGCTAAGAAGAAAAGGAGAAAGAAAAAGGAGTCAACCGAGAAGTCTGTTGAGAAATCTGCTCGGGAGTTGACAGACGGCGGGCCTGGTTCTGGGGCAGGCAACGTCCCTGCTCTGAGAGGCGATTCGGGGGTCTCTCCTCACGTGGAGGAAGCCACGATCATTGACCGAGTAAATGACGAACTTCCTCCCGGTCTTCCAACTGATCCGGTAGATCCTTCATCTAACTCTTTGTCTCAAGAGAGCTCCATGAGAAAGAAGAAAGCGAAGGTTGCTCCGGGTTCTGTCAAGAGGCCTCGAAGTAATGTCGGCCCTCCGATTTCAGGTCTCTGGACTTTGTCGGCCTCGGCTGATCGTCCGCTTACTCGAAAATTCAAGACTGTCTTTCCCGACAAGGTTCTCTTTTCATATGATGAAGCGTCTCCATTAATTTCCAACGGACCTCAATGCGCCGAGCTCGTCAGTCAGATCAAAGGAGGCCCGAGTGAACTCCTGCCTACAGACCAGCCGTCTTTCCCAAATGCTTACACAGATGTGTCGCGTAAATTCTTAACGGTGAGCGTATTTTACTTTTCATTTATTTTTGCCTTAGATGGATGTATCACATAGTTTCTTACCGGGATGGTGATCAATGTTTCAGGCTGAGGGTAGCCTTAATTTTCTCGTCGAGAAATATGACTCGGAGCTTAAGAGGGTGTACGCTGAGTCGAGCGAGGCTTATGAGAAGGCTAAGGCCGGGAAGAAGCGAATCAAGTCATTGAAGTTCTCTCTAAGGAAAGCTGAGATGGAGAAGGACGATGCTATCCGTCGTGCCAAGATAGACGCGATGAGGGCTGAGGATTTCTCGAGCAGACTCGGGTCTATAAAAGCCGCAGCAGCAAAAGTCGAGGAATAGAAGGCTGCTCTGCTGTTGGACAAGGCGCGACTTGAGCGTGAGAAACTTGAACTTGCGGAATCTCATGCCATGGAGGCCGCTCGTCTGAGAGAATCCAGGATTTTTGAGGTTACTCGTGAGCGGGCAAGAGTAACTGCTGTGATGTGCGCGAAGGCCAACGTCCGATTCCAGCGGATCCGTAACCGAGAGAACTCCTTTGCGCAGTTTGATGATTCCTGATGTTACTACGGCCAAGCCTTTGGTACCCGGAAATATCTGGAACTGCTGAAAAAGAGAGGGGACCCCATCTCGCAAGAGAGGATTGATTACATCCGGCGTAAGGAGGAAAAGTGGCTTGCGGAAGCCACTCGGCTGGACATCGGTCCTCTGACGGAGCATGACCTAAGCATGTCCCCTCTTGCCTTGGAGTCGACATTCTTTGACGAGAATATGCTCAATGCGCTGGTGTTAGAATTAGAGAAGGAACTCCCCTCGAATCAGCACGGCTCCAACTTGAATTTGATTGGCCCGGAGGTGGCTGCTTCGCTTCATACTCCAGGTTCTTCCGCTGGGGGCCTGTCCGGTGGAAGTGTTGGAAATCCGCTGACTGGTGCTAACGAAGATGTTGATGGCGGAGCAGACGGGGATGATCGAGGAAAGGTTGCTTCTGCCGGGAGCAAGTCAGCTGGGAAAACAATCATTGCGGGATCCTCGGAGGAAGTTGACTACTCGGACTCGGGAGATTCCGGGAAGAAGGGAGTCAGCGTGGACAGTGACAAGGCGAGGTCCAACCCAGAGGGTCTGGAGATCCCTGAAGAGCAGGTTGGAGAAGAGGGCGTGAGTCAGCGCATCCCGTCGACCGATGTTCCTCAGCAAGTTCTGTTGATCGATGCCCCTCAGCAGGTAACTAGGGCAGGTGATGAGCAGACCAAGGAATAGGAGTGATGTGGTCTTGCATTGTTTTGCTCGGGGAGTGTTACCCCTTTATTTTCTTTTGTTGTTCCCCACCCCGTTGGTGGGGTTTGATCATGTATCCTATCTTGTACTTGAACACGTTTGGTTTTATTCTACCTTTTATTAATTCGTCATCCGTAACGGTTTGAGCTTTGAGTAGTTTTAGAATTAATTCCGAATAAATTATCGAACAATATTTGGAATAACTCGTCGGACACTCGGCTATGCAGCCTAATTCCTGGTTACCAGAATTAATTCGAAGTAATTTAAGTCGAGAATAAACTCGGGTCTTACTCAGAATAAACTGTTAGGATTTTTGTTATACGGCCGTTCGAAGTGACTAATCGGTTATCGAAGTCAGTCGGTGGAGACTTGTACGTTACTTTGGCCGCTCGACTTTGAACCTGGCCATGTGCAAGTGATAGTGGATTTTTTTTGTTATTAACGGTTAAGGTTTTTGATAAGTCGTAAAGTATTTCCGCTGAGTATCCGGTTGGCCATTCCCTTACTCGGGTACAATTACGAGTTCAAAAATAACCGTTTCCGTTCGAACGGAGTGTGTCGAGCCCGTCTGATCAGGACGTACTGAGGCTTTGGGGGGAGTGTTCGTGCGCAGTCCGTCAATTATGTTAGTGAGGGCGCGAACATCACTGGGATTTCGAATGAGATGAGTTTCACTCGGTGAGTTGGAGCGACCATCGGAGATACAGCTAAACCCGGTAGAGCTGCCTACGTACCTCGGGAGAGGATCAAGCGGTCCATAGTTCGTTTGGCCGAGTAAAAGTGACTTGGACAGTGCATCTACTCGGTGAGTAGAGGTGGCTGGTGAGCGCATCTACTCGGGGTCTTGGGGGCCGAGTCGAAGTGACTTTAGTGCATCTACTAGGGTTTTTTTTTTTTTTTTTTAGGTGGGAGTGTGTTTACGTGGAGTGGTAACGGCGGAGGTGCATGGCATTCCATGCTCTCGGCACTTCTTTCCCTGCTGAAGTTTCCAGTGGGTAAACGCCGGGTTTGATAACTTGAACGATCTTGTACGGGCCTTCCTAGTTGGCTCCGAGTTTGCCGACGTTTGGCTCCTTGGGGTTCTTGAAAACTTTGCGTAGGACAAGGTCGCCTAATCCGAGAGGTCGGAAACAGACCTTCTTGTTATAGTAGCTCTCTATCTGATGCTGGTAGTTTTGTATTCGGAGTAGGGCCTGATCTCGCTTTTCTTCGATCGCGTCAAGGGCATCGAGTAACATTGCCTGGTTGAGATCGTCGTTCTGGGGCATTTTACTGCGACGTAGGCTTGCGATGTTGACTTTGGCCGGTGCCATTGCTCTGACTCCGTAAGCCAGTGAGAAAGGAGTGGCTCTGGTTGCGCCGCGGGATGTCGTTCGGTGTGACCATAGTACTCCGTCCAATTCGTCGGCCCAGCAACCCTTCTTTAGGTCAAGTAGTTTCTTGATTCCATCGATTATGGTATTGTTGGAGGACTCGGCGTGACCGTTGCTCTGCGGGTAACGCGGAGTTGATGTGTTTAGGCGGATTCGCCATTTGTCACAAAACGCTCGGAAATGTTGAGCGATGAACTCGGAGCCGTTATCCGTCACGATTTCGTAGGGCAAACCGTGGCGGCAGATGATGTTCTTCCAGACGAATCTTTGAACCTTCTTGTCGGTAACCCTAGTATAGGCCTCGGCTTCGTTTCATTTAGTAAAGTAATCGTTCAAAACCAAGATGAAACGTCGTTGCCGCGAACTCGGCATGGGACCGATTATGTCCATTCCCCAGTGCATGAACGGGTACGGGGCGGACATGGTGCGGAGCATCTCGGTCGGGGAGTGGATAGTCGGTGCGTGTTGCTGACACTTGTCGCACATCAGGGCGTAGAATATACAGTCGGCTGTCATTGCTGGCCAATAAAAACCGAGGTTTTTAATTTTGATCGCGAGGGCACGACCGCCGGAATGGTTCCCTGCTGCACCCTCGTGTATCTCGGACATGACGAGCCTTGTCTCGTCTCCGTGTATGCATTTGAGTAAGACTCTATTTGTGGCAACGCGGTGTATACAATCGTCAATGATCACGTAGTTCGTACTCCTTGCCTTGATTCGCCGTGCTTTCCATTTCTCGGCGGGTAGCGTCCCATCCCGAAGAAAGTTGAGTAACTCGGTTCACCAATCGATACTCGTGTCTTCTGTTTCGTTCGTGGGGACCAATTGTACCGAGTTGTCGTCGGGTGTGTCTACCATGGGAAAATCTTCTGCGGCACGTGCGGATGCGCGTGTCCGCACGGCTGCTACCGGGTTTCCGACAGTCGGGTCAATACTCGGTTCTTCGATTCGATGTATCGGAATCGTACGCTTCACCTGGTCACGTATATTGCTCCCTAAGGCAGCGAGAGTGTCGACGCAGATGTTCTCTCCCTGTGAAACTTTTATAAGTTCGAAAAAATGAACTCCTGAGATAGAGTTTTGACCAGGTGGAGATAAGCGTTCATACGTTCATTCCGAGTATCGTATTCGCCACTAAACTGGCTCGTCACTAGCTGTGAGTCGGAATAGGCGCTGAGGCTCTTTGCGTTGACCGCTTTGGCCAGTCGGAGACCTGCTAGTAGAGATTCGTACTCGGCTTCACTGTTCGATGCCGGGAAGCCGAAACTCAACGATTGCCGGATTAATTTGCCTATTGGGGACTGGAGTTGCATGCCGGCGCCCGAACCTTGGTTGGTGGCGGATCTGTCCACGTGGAGTATCCAGTTTCCTTGCGGGAACGCCAGCTCCTGCGTGAGTTCTTCTTCGAGGTCTTTCGGCAGCTCGATGATAAAATCGGCCAGGACTTAGGACTTGGCTGCGGGAAGGGTTTTGAATACGACGTCGTGCTCGCTTAGCTCGATTGCCCATTTGGACAAACAACCGGATTGGTTGGTGTTCTGCATTAATGTCCGAAGAGGGTAATTTGTCAAGACCTCGACTGTGTGGGACTGAAAATATGGTCGGAGCTTTCTCACAGAGGTGATTACAACTAGGGCCATTTTTCGAGCATCGGGTATCGCATCTCGGGACCGGTCATACGTTTACTGGTGTAAAATATTAGCCTTTCTTCGCCGCGATCGTCCTTAATCAGGACGCTGTTGACCGGCGTTGTTGACACGACTATTTAGAGGGAGAGGATATCTCCGGACTCGGGTTTCGACAGAACTAGAGGCTTGGTAAGGTACTGCTTTAGCTGTGTGAATGCCTCTTCACAGTTCTCGTCCCAGACGAAGCGCTTGTTTCCGCGCACGAGTCCGTAGAAAGGAAGGAATTTATCCGTGGACCAGGAGATAAACCTGTTCAGGGCTGTGATTCGGCCGGTTTGGCATTGGACCTTGACTGTTTCTCGGGCTCGGGAGGTCGAGGATCGCCGAGATCTGTTTCGGGCTAGCTTCGATTCCTCTCTGCATTACAATGTATCCGAGGAATTCACCAGAGGTGACGCCGAAGGAGAACTTGGCCGTGTTCAGCTTCATGAAGTACTCGTTTAATGTTTTGAAGCATGCCGTGAGGTGCTTCGGATTGTCCGCAGCGTGGAGTTACTTGACCAGCATGTCGTCGATAGAGACTTCCATTGTTCGGCCGAGTTCGTCCGCGAACATTTTGTTGACGAGGCGCTGGTAGGTTGCTCCGGCGTTTTTGAGTCTGAAAGGCATGACCTTGTAGCAGTAGGTCCCTCTGTCCGTGATGAACGCGGTTTTCTCTCGGTCATCTGGATGCATAGATATTTGATTGTAACCCGAGAACGCGTCCATGAACTTCAGCAGCTCGTTGCCGGCGGTCCATTCAACTAAGCGATCGATATGAGGGAGCGGGAAGATGTCCTTTGGGCAGGCCTTGTTGAGATCGGTGAAATCCACACAGACTCGCCACTTTCCATTCTTTTTCTTGACAACAACTGGATTTGCTAACCACTCGGGGTATTGAACCTCCGTGATCGAACCAGCCGAGAGTAAGCGTTCGACTTCCTCATTCACTTCCTTGGAACGTTCCGGCCCAAGTTTTCGCTTCTTCTGCCTGATAGGCTTGAAAGTCGGGTCAACGTTCAATTGATGCGAGGTGATGGAGGGATCGATTCCCTTCATGTCGGATGTTTCCCAGGCGAAGGTCGATTGGTTGGCCTGTAGAAATTCGACGATATCGCGCTTCATTTTGTCGGGAAGGTAAGCACCGACCCGGACTACTTTACTCGGGTCGTTACCGTCGAGCTGAACTTCTAGGATTTCTTCCTTTTGTGGGTAGATTTTGTGGATCGGCTTAGCGATCAAATTCACTCGGGGTGTCGCTTGGTTGCTATTTGCTACGAGCAGTGCGCGGGCCGGTTCCTAATCGCCGCGAAGCGTTTGGATGTGTCCATCTGTACCCGGGAATTTGACGCATTGGTGGTAAGTGGATGAGATCGCCTTCATTGAGTGCAACCAAGGCGTCCCGAGTATCACGTGATATAGAGCATTTGTTCCAATGATGGAAAATTTGATAGTGCGGGCGACTCTTCCTGCGTATACCGGGAGGCGAATGGTGCCAAGCATTTCCTCGGATGCCCCGTTGAATCCTGTCAGGGAATGGGCGGACGGCTTGATGAGGCGGAGGTCGACTCCCATTTTCTCGAGAGTGCTGTGGAAAATGAGATCGACAGAGCTGCCAGTATCAATGAGGACCTTAGTTACCACACAGTCGGCGATGCCTACCTCGATCAGTAACTGGTCGTTATGAGGCATGTATACACCAATGGCGTCTTCGGCCGAGAAGGTGATCGAAGGATCATCTGCAGGTAGGGAGTTCCAGCACCTAGGGGACTTTGCATGTCTCTGGTATGCTTTGACGGCGCGAACTGAATCCTCGCAGGGTGGTGAACCTCCCATGATGAAGTTGAATCTGCCACTCGCTCCCGAGTGTTGACCTGGAGCGGCGAGAGACCTAATTCGATCCAAGTGTTGACACAAATCGAGTCGCTTTGATCGATTGAGCATTTCTCGGAGGTTTGTCCTAGTTGAGTTCAACTTATTCCTCAGATCGGCGATGTCTGTGCTGGATGTTACTCGGCGAGCTGAGTGAGTCTCGGAGGTCGGTGACGACGTCGGGCTCGCGAGTCGGTTGTCGAGCGGTGAGGAGTAAGCGTAGATCCCGAGATTCGTTTTCATCGTCGGACGAGGACTCGGGGCCAGCGAGTATAACCTGTATCCTCTTCCTGTTTTTCGGTTGCTCCTCCTCGGGAGGTGTGTCATCGCTATCGCGAGGTTCGGGCTTCTCCCCCTTTGGTTGGAGTTCTTCTTCCTTCGGTTTTCCGGATGATTTTTGCACCCTTTTGTCTTTGTTTTTGCTCCAGCTATTGTTCCCTTTTGGACGCGGTTTCGGTGGATCGGTTGGGATTTCCCCATGGGCGTACTTTCCGAACAATATCTCCTTAAGCTGCTTGCAGTCTTTAGACTCGTGTGCTTTGGACTTGTGTTACGAGCAGTATGGTTTGTTTTCGTCGGCACCAGGTTTCTCGGAGGCCGGTTCACCTTGTTCCCCGTCTTCCTTTCGCTGGTAGTGGTTCCATCCCTTGGCACGAACCACGACGGTCGAATACGAGAGGGCGTCTTCGTCTACCATGTAGACAAAGCTCTTCTTCTTTTGCTGCTTCTCGTCTGCCGAGTGTTGTCTTGGCTCCTGCTTCGAGTCAGCAGTCTTATTCGGCGCTGGTTTGCTCGGGTGCTGCTTGCTTATCAACACCTTGGTATCTTCTTCCATTCGGATGAAGTTATTGGAGCGCGCGATGGCGTCTTGGAGCGACGTTGTGTGGTTGCGATAGAGGTCCTCACGGAACTTGGAGTGAATGTAGAGCGTATTTTTCAGGGAATCCACTGCAATGTTGTCGGGGACGTCTACCTTGGAGACTACCTCTTTGAATTTTTCCATGAAGTCCCGTAGGGTCTGACCATGCAGTTGAGACAGCTTCCATAAGTTGGAGGCCGTAGCCTTTTGGTTGGTAAACATGATGTAATGTTTTAGGAAAGCCATCGATAGGTCGCGGAAATTATCGATGGAGTTCTTCGGCAGCCGAGAGAACCAATTCAACGCATCTCCCTCGAGGCATTCTACAAAGCGTTGACAAAAACCTGCGTCTCTTTCGGCGTCAGTGAAATTGGCTCGACCCACAGCGATTTTTGAACGCCGTCATGTTCCGTCAGATCGTTGCTACCGCCGAAAGTAGGCAGTCTGATCTTCTCCGTAATGCGCAGCCAGACATCGGTGATGCGACGCGTGAAAGGTGTACGTAGAGCTGTAGTGAGGACCTTATCTATCTGAGGTGCGGCACTCGTGACGTGATGGATCTGAGGATGAATTTCTTGGAGTGCGAGCTTCAGTTCGGCGATTTCTCGGACGGTTTGTAGATCTGAGCTGTTTGCCGGCTGTGTAGCGTCGACTAGGGTTTCAGCTTGCATGATGGGTTGGTTAGCCGGAGTAGAAGTCGGGTTTGTGTTGAAAAGAAATCGACGAGCTGTCGAAAGGTTTCCGTTTGGGTTTGCGAGTGCGGCGGCGATAGCTGCTAGATGCTCGTTTGTCGTCTTCTGAACTTCTTCTTGGTGAGCGGGGCGAGCCAGGACGGAATCCATTTGAGTATCGGCGTTCGGGGCCGGTGGTGTTTCCTCCGGCTGTATGTCGGAAGGAGCTTCTTCATTCATAGTTACGTCACACTACTTCGTTTTGCCCCACGGTGGGCGCCAACTGTTTGAACCGGGTTCGGTCGTGTATCAGTGAGGTGAGTGACTGGACTCGTCGGTGGGTTATTGGGAAGGTATGAACAATAATGAGCAGAGAAAGGAGCTTTATTTATAATCGAGAAGTGAGTACAAAGAGAGTCCCCGGTGCTCGGAGAGCTTGACCAGAGATAACGTACGGTCTAGTCGGTAATAAGAAAGTAAGTAAGGTAAGAAAACCCTAATCTGAGTCGCCGCCTAGTCAGTCTATTTTTCGGATCCCCTCCTTCTTGCTCCCCTCTTCACCTTTTATAGCTTCATCCTCCAACTTAAGCTTGACCTAAGTTGGTGTATGTTAATGGGCCTTCATATTGGGCCTTTTCCTAAGTCGGCAGAATGACTTCCTTACTCGTACGGACGCCACTCGGGTGTCACCCGATTGACCGTTAGTCGCTGGTGACTCGTCCCTTTTTGGGCCGAGTATGGTTTCCTGTGGGCTCTGAGGGGTATAGCCTACCTCCTACAGAGACCTCAGAGGGAGCTGGACGTGAGAGTGTTCTTGCAAATTCTTCTTTGCCTGTTTCAAACCAATTTCGACCAGGCTTTATTGATGGGTTTCTTGCCAATTTGCACCAAGAAATATCAACAAATTCGGTCAAAGTCGTGGGCAAGCAAGAGCCATTCAAAGAAGAACTCAATCCTGGTCAAAAGTAAAGTCTTGCCTAGCTATTATCCTAGTCTTCATTCCTAGTTTCTATGTTTCTTATTTGCTGCACTTTGTCTTCTCATTTCCACAGATTGTAAACCTATAAAAAGATCTAAGTTGCCAAGTATAAAATCATTCACCTTTTTATCAAAATCTTTTTTAAATCTGTGAATCCCTTGTTAAGCTTCTGAACATTGTATGCTTGGGAGTTAATTCTCTACAAAGAACTTCACGATCTCTTGTGCTTCTACACAAGTTATTGGTCTCCCCATTAATCAATCTCTGAAGAATCAATATCATCTCTACCTTCTTGCACAAAGCCACCACACCATCTATCAAATCCATCAGAGTTCGACCCAAATGACCTTCAAGATTATTAATGGGAAAAACAAACCAGGAAGGGTTTCATTCTCTGTGGCTGAGACAGCTCACTATCCAACAAAAGAGAAACCATGTTGGAATAAAAAAGCTAAGGAGACCTAAGAGGGAGTTGGACTTGAGAGTGTTCTTGCGAATTCTTCTTTGCCTGTTTCAAACCAATTTCGACCAGGCCTTTAATGATGGGTTTCTTGCCTATTTGCACCAAGAAATATCAACAAATTCAGTCAAAGTCATGGGCAAGCAAGAGCAATTCAAAGAAGAACTCAATTCTGGTCAAAATTCAAGTCTTGCCTAGTTTTTATCCTAGTCTTCATTCCTAGTTTCTATTTTTCTTATTTTCTGCACTTTGTCTTTTCATTTCCACAGATTGTAAACCTATAAAAAGATCTAAGTTGCCAAGAATAAAATAATTCACCTTTTTCTCAAAATCTACTTTAAATCTGTGAATCCGTTGTTCATCTTCTGAACATTGTATGCTTAGGAGTTAAGTCTCTACAAAGCACTTTGCCTTAGATCATTGTTTGTGGAGGTAAACTTCACGATCTCTGGTGCTTCTACACAAGTTATTGGTCTCCCTATCGATCAATCTCTGAAGAATCATTATCATCTCTACCTTCTTCCACAAAGCCACCAAACCATCTATCAAATCCATCAAAGTTAGACCCAAATCACCATCAAGATCATCAAAGGGAAAAACAAACCAGGAAGGGTTTCATAGTGTGTTCTCAGCTTCAAAAAGAACTAGGGTCATATTGATTACTTGGTGGAAAGGGTGACGATATCTATGACACACAAGGCCGAGAAGGGAGAAGCACCAGCAGTGAACAAAGCAACTTACAAATCATCTGGAGATAGGCGTTCATGCTTTTGTGACCATTGCAAGAAGACATGTCACATCAAGAGCAATTGCTGGTCTCTTCATCCTCACCTCAGACCATCCTCAACCAACAAGTATGGACAAGGCAGTGCACATGAAGCGATAGCTCAAGATGTTCAGACCATTCTCAGACCACCCACGATTGACCCTACCATCCTAAATGAGAGGCGTGAAGAGGATAAAGTGTTTTGTTTGTTGCTTACTCTCAATCCAGCATACAATGACCTCATCAAACACATCTTGAGAGCTGACAAGCTACCAAATGTGGATGAGGTATGCACTCAGATTCAAAAGGAATGATGATCTTTGGGTCTATTAGGAAGCAAAGGAGAGCCGGTTTCAATTAACCAAGAAGAAGATGTGGCAAACAAGGGTGTGTACAAGCCGGAGGAGAGGAAGAACTTGGTTTGTGACCATTGCAAAAAGAAAGATCACATAGAGGACAAGTGTTGTATTCTCCATCCCCACCTGAAGCCTAACAAGTTCAAGGAGCCACGCACACAATACATGGATGCTAGAGCCCACTTCTCAGCTGATGGAGGTGAACCTGCAACTCCAAGCTCAGCCGGCTCAAACACTGGTATGGGAGGAGCCTCGGCCTTCTCCACAGCTAGAAACCATCCTGATGAAACCATCAATAGATCAGACTTGGAGGTTCTCATCAAGGCCTTGAAAGAAAACTCTGGTAACCCTAGAACTCTTGGTATCTCTCTAAGTGCATCTCACAATGCGGGTAGCTCTATTAATGTTGTAGAATCACCAAAGCCATTAGTTATAGACTCTGGTGCTTCACACCATATGATAAGTGATTTAGAACTGATTAAAAACATAGAGCCTGCCTTAGGAAGAGTTATGATAGCAAATGGAGATACCATACCAATAAAAGGGGTAGGTGAGTAAAAAATATTTGATAAAAGTTTCCAAGACAATTTACATGCCCACTTTTGCTTCCAACTTGCTGTCGGTTAAGAAGGTCACCAATGATTTAAATTGTCATGTAGCCTTTGTTGAGCTGAGGAGAGTGTGTGAAGAGAAGTGATGAAGGGTTGAGATGAATATTGGGAGTATTTAAGCACTATTGGAGTAGATAAGGAGAAAGGGAGCATTATGCACTACTGGACAGCCTGTCGTGTAGTAAAGGAAGAAGCTCAAACACTAGTGCAAGCATGTGAGAAAGCTTAGCCAAGTATTATCCAGGCTGTCCATTGACTCCACATGCTTGTCTTATCCTTAGGCTGACGAAAAACCCTTGTATCTGACCCTATATATGTTGTAAGCTCTCTCATTAATAAAGCTAATGGAGTTTTGAGTCTCTCTCTCTGTGGAATCTCTTTATTCTCTTGAACTAGGAGGATAATGAACTAGACCAAGCATGTAGAGTCAACAAGGCTCTTTTGAGATGAAGGGTGGAGATAGACCACACGCTTGATGCTCTCAGCATCTTGGACTGGATTCCATGGATGCCTTTTACATTACAGCTTGCATAAGTTGCTTTAGGCACGCCGACCTTATCTTCAAACGGTCTTCTTCCTTGGCAAACCTTCTCTTCCTTGTAGAGAGTCTTGGACCAAACCTTTTGTCTTAGACAATGGTCTTTCCTCCTTAGCCTTTCTTATATCTTGCCGAGGTAACTCTATGTGTACGGACCATACCATGTCCGTACACATCCGTACACCTTACTCTAAACATGTTCGTTTTCTCTCACACACAAACCCCATTTCATATCCTCATATATCTCACCTCAACTCAACAATGTTCTTGGTGTTCTTGAGCTGTTCTTGGTGTTCTTCAGTGTTCTTGGTGGTTTTGAGTTCTTTTCTTCATTTTATGGGCTGGTTGAGTTTATTTGATGGAATCAACCGACTCTAGCAGAGAGATGAAGATGAGATCAAGTTATCAAGTGGAGAATGAGAAAGAAAACGAGTGGGTTTTGTCTAGATGGGCAAAGTCAGCTTTGGGGAGCTGTGTATTGTGGAGTAGTCATGTAAAGCGGACGCCATTAGGTGAATTGGCTACAAAAGAAGGTCAGGCGTGGAGTCTGAGGTGTGAAGAGAGAGCTGTTCAAGAAAACAATCTAAGGTGTGAGATTAAAACAGCTCATGGGAGTAGATTTGATCTAGAGAAGGTCTTTGAAGTTAAAAGAGCTAACATAGACCTGAGAAGAAGAAAGGAAGAGTTGTATCAGCTTGTGGGAAGGCTGAAAGAAGTGTGGCTAGAGCTTATGGCAAGGCCGGACGTAGTTCAAGAAAGGAGAGAACAAGATGTTATCTTTTGCTTTCTTGTAAATGAGATGTGTGAGCTTTTTCAATACACTTGTGATGTGTGTGAGAACAAGAAGTTGACTTGGTCGAAGGGTGATACAACGTGTAAGAGAGGAAGGTTAAGAAGACTTTCCAAAATATGGATCAAGAGGAGAAACGCTTGGAGGAAGGGCTGTGAATCTATCTATTTGAGTGATGAGAAGAGCTTTATGATGATAAAGGAGGCTGTGCAACATGTGGTGAGATGAGATTGTTCATACTCTGCTTATATGGGTAATTCAGTAGAAGGTAGCATTGGTATGAAGAAGCAAGAGAACAAAGTAGCAGATGATCCAATCACGAAGAAGGAATGGGATGATTTTGTCAAGTATGTGTATGCTTTGGCTATGACCCGGAGCAATGGTGCTCCTACCTTAGCATACAAACAAATCATAATTGATTCTGGATCCACTCTTCATATGATCAGTGATAAGAGTCTGATAAGTGAATTCAAGGCTGCAACAGGAAGTGTAATGATAGCTAATGGTGACACAATTCCAATAGAAGGAGTGGGAAATCTCAAGCTGTTTAAGAAGAACTCGGCTGCTCTCTACATGCTTCAGTTTACCTCAAACCTGATATCTGTGAAAAGAGAAACGGTTGATCTAAATTGTCAGGTGCTATTCAGGCCAAATGAAGTGGATATTCAAGACTTGAAGATTGGAAGGGTTATTGGCCGAGGGGACAGCAAGAATCAGCTATATCATCTCCAACCAGCTAAGATATCTAATCCCATAGAGTCTGTGTGTTTGAGTAGTACTGCTGATAAATGTGATAGTCTCATTTGACATGCTAGATTAGGACATCCTGATATGTCTTTCAGTCACTTGGAGTGTGAAGCATGCATACTAGGAAAGCATTGTAGAACTGTCTTTCCAACTTCGGAGAGTATATATGAGCATTGCTTTGATCTAGTTCACTCTGATGTGTGCACATCTCCATGTTTGTTTAGGGACAATCATAAGTGTTTTGTGACTTTTATTGATGAGAAGTATAAGCATACTTGGATCATTTTTCTTCCATCTAAGAATAGAGTGTTGGATGGCTTTGTAAATTTCCAAGCATAAGTTACTAACCATTACAATGCTACTGTGAAGGTACTAAGGTTAGCCAATACACCAGTCATGCCTTCAAGAATCACTTGGCGAAGCATGGGATAGTGCATCAGACTAGTTGTCCCTACACACCACAGCAGAATGGAGTTGCTGAGAGGAAGAATAGGTACCTAATGGAGGTGGCGAGACCAATGACGTTTCATGCAAATGTTCCAAAGAGGTTTCAGAGTATTGCTGTTCAGACTACTTGTTATCTTATCAATAGAGTCCCAACCAAGATCTTGAAAAATTTGTCTACCTTTGAAGTGCTGAATAAGACCAAGCCACACATTGAACACCTAAGGGTCTTTGGGAGTTTATGTTGAGTAATAATGAGTTGAGTATGAGGTTGAGGGTGGTTTAACATAGAGGAAGATGGAGAAGAGGTAACAAGGCTGAAATGATCAAGTGGTACGGACTGTACGAACTGTACGGACCACTTGATCATTTCAAGTGTGGAAATGGCCTTTGGAAACATTTTGAGGAGTGCAATGTTAAGGTGGAATGTACTGACTAGGGTTGTCCGTACAATCATGGTTGTGTGATTGTTAAGGTACTGAGGTTACTATTAACCTAAGGAAGAGAGAAGGAAGAGTCCGAGTGATGAAGAGGCGTTGGGAAGCAAAGACTCTGAATGAGAAGGAGGCTCTTTCTTGTTACTGTTTGAGGATAAGGTCCACTCTACTTTCCAGCTGGTGCGAGGTGTAAAGGAGAAAAAGAGCATCCGGTCAAGATGCCATTAGCATTAAGCGTGGGGTTCATCTTGGCCGTCCATTTCAAACCAGAGGCACCTCATTTGTTTGACTCCACATGCTTAGTCTCTAAGCTTATCTTCTTCTACACGAATACCCTAACTCGTCTCTGCTATATATTTTTAAACTCATCATTAATCATTAATCAAGAAGTTCAGAGTTCTTTATTCTCTTAGTCTAATCATGTTTACTAGTCTTTGAGTCTTGTTCTTACTCTAATCTCTTACCAATCTCTTCTCTAGTCTCTTTAATATCTCATTAAATCTCTTTAAGATCAGATTAACCAAAAATATCATGGTATCAGAGCCAGGTTGACTACAATCTTAGCTCGTGTTGAAGGTTTAAAGGTTCAGACCAAGTTCTTGCCGAGAAAGCTCAAAGTTGTTCTTGGAGTTTGCCGTTGGATTCAAGACTTTGTGTGGTCTTGGATTAGTGTTCTTCATGAAGTTTGAAGACTAAAGTTTGGATATTAGCAAGTTGTGGGGGTTTTCTCAAAAGGTTTCATCTTTATCAAGCTGTTGAAGTCTAGCTGATTAAGATGGAAGTTGGTATGAAGATGAAGGTTCCGGTTACTCTTAAAGGTGGAAACTACCTTTTGTGGTCGCAGTTGGTGAAGACAGCAGTGGGGTGTAGAGGGTTGTGGACTCATATCCCACCTGGTGAGGCTTTTAAACTCATCAATCAAGATGGAGATGAAGAAGATGTCACAAGCGATGAAGACAAATGGGAGCAAGAAAACTTGATGGTGTTGTCCGTGTTGCAAAGGTCTCTTGAACAACCCATCCTCGAAGCTTACAGCTACTGTACTACGGCCAAGGATCTATGCGATATTCTCAAGAAGGTGTATGGAAATGTCTCCAACCTAAGCCGTGCGACTGAAGTCAAGAAAGTAATAACAAAAATTAGCTCAAGAGGACATGGAGTTCACTAAACATCTCGGAAGGTTTAGAGCTCTATGGTCTGAACTGGAAATGCTTAGGCCAAACACCAGTGAGGAGGATAAGCTTATTGAGAGGCGTGAACAAGATAAAGTCTTAGGACTCTTGTTAACTCTCAATCCATCCTACAACAATCTTATCAAGCATATTCTGAGATCCGAGAAGCTCCCATCCCTTGAAGATGTATGCGGTCAAGTTCAGAAGGAACAAGGATCAATGGGTTTATTTAGAGGAGGCAAAGGAGAGTTGACATTAGCAAATAAAGTCGCACAAGAAACCCATGGACAAGGTCATCAAGCTAACAAGGCTGCGTATGGAAGAAATGGGGATCGGAGGTTAAATGGAACATGGGATCATTGCAAGAAGCATGGTCACAAGAAGAGCCAATGCTGGATCCTCCATCCTCATCTCAAACCAGCCAAGTTCATGAAAGGAAAAAGATGGCAGAGCACACATGTCTAAGGGATCAAATGGAGCTGGTACTAGCAAGGCGAGTAGTGGAGAGGGTCATGAGACTACTGATGGCAAGTCAATGGTGGCTTACACTAGTGGTGGCTTTGCGGTTACCAAAGACCAGGGCAATGACTACCTGAGGCGCTCATACATTGAGGATCTCATCAAGATCTTCAAGAACAATGGTAAACTTTCCGGTTAGTCCTTTGGTGTTTCCTTAATAGATGAGAAACTGATTGCATTGCTTGAGAAGTCTAGGAATGATAGGATAAGTGGTATTAAAAGTAAGAACTTAACTAGGATAAATGAACCTAGTAATGTTTATACACCACCTAGTATTCTTTGTCACAATGCTAAGAAATGCTGAAACCTATAATTATTGATTCCGGTGCTTTTTGTCATATGATAAGTGATACAAGCTTGATTAAAAACATAGAACCCGCAAATGGAAATGTGATGATAGCAAATGGTGATAAGATTCCCATTAGAGGTGTAGGTGATATGAAATTATTTGACAACGATACTAGAGCTTTGTATATGCATGAGTTTGCTTCTAATCTCTTGTCGGTCAAAAGGTGTAGTAGAGACTTGAGTTGCAATGTTATATTCACCCCTGATGATGTGAGATTTCAGGATGTTAAGAGCAGCAAAGTGATTGGAAAATGAGTCACTAAAGGAGAGCTTTATGTTCTTGAAGACTTAGCATCAATTTCTAATTTTAGTTGTTTCAATTCTTCTTCTGTTTTAAATAAGAATGATCTGTGGCATGCTAGTCTAGGACATACACATACTAGAGCTTTAAACTTGATGTTAACAGGTGTTGTTTTTCAAAATAATGATTGTGACGCTTGTATTTTAGGAAAACATTGTAAAACAGTTTTTAAGAAGTCATCTACTGTTTATGAGAGTTGTTTTGATTTGATTCACTCTGATGTTTGGATTGCACCTTGTTTATCTAGAGAGAATCATAAGTACTTCGTAACTTTCATAGATGAGAAATCAAAATACACCTGGTTTACACTCATACCTTCAAAAGATAGGGTGATTGATGCATTTAGAAATTTTCAATCTTATGTGACTAACCATTATCATGCCAAAATTAAAATATTTAGATCATATAATGGAGGAGAGTACACAAGTAATGCGTTTCAACATCTTGCTCAACATGCGATCCTACATCAAACTAGCTGACCCTACACTCCTCAACAAAGTGGTGTCTCCGAGAGGAAGAACAGGCACCTTATGGAAGTTTCTAGGTCCATGATGTTCCAAGCTGATGTTCTTAAGAGGTTTTGGAGTGATGCTGTTGCTACTGCATGCAACTTGATTAATAGGACTCCTACCAAGTTGTTAAATGATCAATCTCCTTTTGAGGCATTGAACAAGTACAAGCCGGTTCTAGATCATTTGAGAGTGTTTGGATGCCTTTGTTATGTGCTGATTCCAGGGGAGTTGAGAAACAAACTTGAAGCCAAGAGTACTAAGGCAATGTTCATTGGATACTCCACAAGTCAAAAGGGGTACAAATGCTATGATTTGGAAGCCAGGAGAGTTCTTGTGTCCAGGGATGTCAAATTCATTGAAACAAGGGGGTTGTATGATGAGAAGAATAGAGAAAACTTGAACGATCTCACCTCTAATAAAGCTGCAACACTGAGGTTCATTTTGGAAAGGCTTGGTATTAAGAAAACTCAGGATCCGAGGAGTGAACAACCAAGACCATCACAAGCAGAAACATCACCCCACCCTGATCATGAGGGGGGGGGAGTGAAGTACACAACGAGGAAGATACTCACTTGGAAGATCAAACTGAAGGTCCGGGTGAGGCTGAAGAAGTACCAAGTATTGATCATGATGAACAAGATAAGACATGAAGAGTAAAGCATAGAAGGATCAGGAGAAGAAGAGTGTACATCAGTAACTTGGTCCGCAATCTAGTCCGTACAACTTGTATGGACAACCCTAGTGCACATAAGTAACCTAAGGTGTCTTGAAGGCACATAAACAAAAGAGATGTCAGCAAGAGTGTTACAGAAGCAGAAGAGGACCGTTGGGGTTTGTTTGACCAAGCTAGAGTATTTAAATAGTAAAAGTCACATGACTTGTTTAGGAGTGTGCCATTGGGTCTTGGCCCTGTCATCGACCAGGCCACCATAGTTTATTCTTTTCTATTCATCTCTTATTGCCTTTAAATGTAATGTAACCCATTTGTATCTAAGTTAAGGAAAAAGAATCCTTCCCTATTCTCTCTTCTCTTTGTCGACACAAACAACAATATACTCTCTCTCTCTCTCTCTCTCTCTCTCTCTCTCTCTTATTCTCGGATCAAACATCTTCTCTCTCACTTGTTCTTCACTCTGTTCTTCAATAATCTTACATGGTATCAGAGCTTTAAGCTTCTGAACCTAACATGTACTCCGCAAAGCTCTAAACTTCATTTTCTTTAATTCTTTCGGTTTATTTTCTCTAAAATCTCTCAAGAACACTCTTTTACCAACTCGAGTTCGAGTACAACTTCAACAGCAAGCCACTGGTAATTCCGGTTACCCTAAAGGGGGTAAAGTACCTCATTTGGTCAAGATTGACAAGAACAGTCCTTGGTGGAAGAGGCTTATGGTAGCACATCCCCTCAGGTGAAGCACCAAAGCAAATCACTCAAGGAGAAAATGGCGAGGAAATTGTAGAGGTAGATGAAGGCAAATGAGGTCAAGAGGATCTCATGGTG
>CAKOAT010287377.1:187964-254087 GCA_932364175.1 Eruca vesicaria subsp. sativa | reverse complement strand
ATTTTCTATATGTTTTTATTATAATTATCTATGTTTTGGAGTCTATTAGGTATGTTTTCAGGTTCAGGAGCATTTTGTCGTAAAGTGATGATTTAGGTGCCTTATGGAGCTTAAAGGAGAGTTTTACAAGTTGACTATGAAGATCCGACATTGAGAGACACATATCGATCGATACACACCTTGTGTAATCGATCGATGATGATTCCGTAGAAGTTGAAGTCGAGATACTCCATCGATCGATGAATGCAATGTACCATAGATCGATACAGAGCGTGATGAGCAAGGTTTACTTGGCTGACTTGAAGCCCAATTTCTCACCAAATTACAAGACTGCCCCTGACGAGTTTTTAACCTAATTGTATTCCCTATTTATAGTTATGCCTATGAGCCCTAGAAAGACAGACAAGCTTTGAGTTTTGTATTCTATTCTATACTTAGCAATAAAAGCATTTTCTTTTCTTCTTATTCTTTTGCTATGAATCTCTTAGATATGTCTGAGTAGATTCATATGTCAGATTTGGGGTTCAAATAGTTATGAGGGATTAGCCCCAACTATGGATTGTTGAGTTGTTATATTCATTATCCAAATGAACCCTAATGCTTACTCTAGACTTGCTACCTAGAGTATTGATTATGGAGTGACTAATCTAATAGTCATCTTCCTGAAATCATTTGGCTAAACCCAAACTCTATCAAGGAACGATGCGGCAGCCGGTCTAATAAAAGTTCTTGGGTGAACAAAGTTTCAATCCGATCTGATACTTTATATCGATCGATACTCCTCTAGAGTCATCGATCGACGGCAGCTTATATCGATCGACACTGCGATAGCAACATCGATCGATGCAGTCGAAAATCAGATCAATGGACGAGTGTAACTAGCGACAGCTATAGATTTGTCTAAGAGCTGAAGTTCTCATATATTTGCAAGCAATTCATTAAGACATCCATAGATTTATAATCCTGATTTTCTGAATAGTAACCTTGAATCTAACTATTTCTTTTCATTGTTTTCAAACCTAAACCTATTTTCCTTAGCAACTTACCATTGCTACTTATTTTATTTACTGTTTTAAACCTTTTTCAACCTAGCTTAATCACTTAGGATTATATCTTTTGTGACTCTAGTTCCTTGTGGATTCGATCCCTAAGTACTACGATTGAACCTCTTATTTGAGAGAGTAAATCACTCCTTAGGTTAAACATTTGAGTGACATCAAATTAGGCGCCGTTGCCGGGGAACTAAGATCACTATTAGATTTAATCTGATTCAGTCTAGGTTATTTGTTACTTTTTATTTTTCCATCTTTTGACACAAATTTTTTTCTTTTTCTTTTTGTCTCTTTCAGGTACATGCCCAGCAGTACTAGAAGCAACAAGAACAAGCAACTTTTGTACTCAGAAGATCCCAACAACATAGAGTGTAGTACCCGCAAAGACATACGCTCCGCATCGATCGATACCAATACCATCGTATCGACCGATACGCGCTTTCCACCGACGATCAACAACTGTTCGTCAACCAATACCTTCACCACCTCATCGATCAACATCAACAACCGTTCGTCGACCGATACCGTTCACTTGACATCGATCGATACACCACACCTTACATCGATCGATACTAACCGGCGAGACATGGTAGCGCCTATGATTCTCATACCCGATGAGAATGGACACCTGCGTGATCAAGATGGTCACCTGCGAAATGCAGCAGGTCAGAAGCTGAATGATTAGAAGGAGATCATTACTGAAGAAGAGACTGCACCCACATGCATCATTCAACCTGTAGAAGAGACCAGAACTTTGGCTGACTTCAACCGCCCCGATTAGTTCTATTCAAACCGATCAGCCATCCTACCTCCTGCTATTCAGAGAGGTGATTTTGAGCTCAAGCCGCAGTACTACACACTCGTAGGACAAATCCTTTTTTGTGGTTTGCCCCATGAGCATCTTATGGACCATTTGGAGAGGTTCGAGGATCTTGTCACCCTAGTCAAAGCAAAAGGAGTCCCTCAAGACTACCTTTTCTGCAAGCTTTTCAAGTACTCTCTATCTGGAGAAGCTTTGCAGTGGCTAAGACACCTACCACCAGGTTCCCTTACAACCTGGAATGATATCAAGCACGCCTTCCTGCGTAATTTCTTTGATGATTCACGCGCTGAAGACCGGAGGAAGAAGATTGCTACATTCACCCAAGCCCCTGAAGAGTCATTCAAGGATACTTGGAACATATTCAAATCCTACCAGCGAGACTGCCCACACCACGGATTCAACCAAGTACAATTGCTCTGCACCTTCTATAGAGGCATCAGCCCCGATTTCAAGAGAGCCCTTGATACAGCTAGAGATGGCAACTTCACCACCAGGAATCCTCAGAATGCTATCAAGCTAATTGACAACTTAGCTTCCAGCAACAACACAAGAAACTCTATGTAGACTAAGAAGTACGCCAATGAAGTTAAAGCACAGCTAGACAACATTCAGAAGCTCCTAAACAAGCAGATCTGTTCAGTGGAAGATTCAGAAATTATTGAAGAAGATCTCAACTGGATTAGTGGTGCCGGTTTTCAGAGATCTGGTAAACAAGGAGGATACAGAAACTTCACAAGTCAGAGAAGCAACTTCAACCAGAATCCCCAGAAGCCCAACACCTTAAGCAGCATCAACCCTAACAATAACAGAAGCTATGGAAGTGTCTTCTACTCAAATCCACACCCACCCACCCAAGATACTAAACTGGAGGAATTGCTAGACAAGATACTTGAGAGTCACCAGAAGCTCGAGGTGAACTTCAATGGAAAGATCGATTCTGTCTACACTACCTTCATCACGAAGATAGATGCACTCAGCACCCATGTGAAGAAGCTAGAGACCCAGGTGTTGCAGACAGGAGAAGCAGTTGAGAAGCAGGAGTTTGCCCACACCCAAAACATCAATGCCCTCCTTGATGATGAATTTTGGCAAGAGGTAGTAGAAGAGATTCAGAGATCTGATGATGAGAGTGAAAGAGAATTCGCCTACGACTACTATCGATCGATATTAGCAGCTCAACATCGATCGATATCACCTTTAGTTCGTTGATCAATCGACTTTGACGAGTGTCGATCGATGGACTCCGACGAAAACCCTCGCGAGTGCAATACCGTCAAGATTATGTCTAACGCCGAATTCGCCGCACTTCACCCACATCCACCCGCACCTGTCATCGATCGACATGATGCCCCCATCATCGATCGACATCAAGATCCTGGCATCGCTCGACACACTCCAACCAGTGTCGATCGATACGAAGTACCCGAACGCCGAATGCCACTTCCCAAAATTGACAGTGCAGGTCTTGACGCTTTCCGGGAGCGATAATACACCACCAGAAACCCTACAGCAGTCCTAAAAGAGAGACCCACATATATTTTTGAGTCCATGGAGATAAAAATGGAAAATATGGGGAGAGTGCTCCGAAAAAGGAAAGAAATGATCCCTAAACCCTATAAAGGAGAAGCTAATGAGAAGGAGTTGTCAAGCTTCAGAAAAAGAGTCCTCAGAATACCTAAAGAGAAACCTTTTGAAGAAGCCTACTTTTCACACAGATTGTGGATGTTCTTCAGAGAAACCAAGGAGACAAAAGAAGACATCAAGAGGATGTTTAACCAAGTCAGAGATAGCCTCAAGCAGAAGATAACACTGAAGAAGAAGAATGATCCAGGGAAATTCACAATACCTTGCTCCATTAGAGGTGTTGAGTTCCCACGTGCCCTCTGTGACACATGATCTGGAGTTAGCATCCTACCCAAGCTCATGGCAGATCATCAAGGTCTGAAGATAGAGCCTTCTGAAGAAACTTTCATCTTTGTAGATTGTTCTCAGCAAAGCTCTGGAGGCATCGTTCGCAACCTTGAGGTACAGATTGGGGGAGTTTATATACCATGATTTTGACCCGCTTTTGGTCATATTTTATATATGTTTTTATTATAATTATCTATGTTTTGGAGTCAATTAGGTATGTTTTCAGGTTCAGGGGCATTTTGACGTAAAGTGATGATTTAGGTGCCTTATGAAGCTTAAAGGAGAGTTTTACAAGTTGACTATGAAGATCCGACATTGAGAGACACATATCGATCGATACACACCTTGTGTAATCGATCGATGATGATCCGTAGAAGTTGAAGTCGAGATACTCCATCGATCGATGTACGCAATGTACCATCGAAAGATACAGAGCGTGATGAGCAAGGTTTACTTGGCCGACTTGAAGCCCAAGTTCTCACCAAATTACAAGACTGCCCTTGACGAGTTTTTAACCTAATTGTATTCCCTATTTATAGTTATGCCTATGAGCCCTAGAAAGACATACAAGCTTTGAGTTTTGTATTCTATTCTATACTTAGCAATAAAGGCATTTTCTTTTCTTCTTATTCTTTTGCTATGAATCTCTTAGCAATGTCTGAGTAGATTCATATGTCAGATTTGGGGTTCAAATAGTTATGAGGGATTAGCCCCAACTATGGATTGTTGAGTTGTTATATTCATTATCCAAATGAACCCTAATGCTTACTCTAGACTTGCTACCTAGAGTATTGATTATGGAGTGACTAATATAATAGTCATCTTCCTGAAATCATTTGGCTAAACCCAGACTCTATCAAGGCACGATGCGGCAGCCAGTCTAATAAAAGTTCTCGGGTGAACACAGTTTCAATCCGATCTGATACTTTATATCGATCGATACTCCTCTAGAGTCATCGATCGACGGCAGCTTATATCGATCGACACTGCGATAGCACCATCGATCGATGCACTCGGAAATCAGATCAATGGACGAGTGTAACTAGCGACAGCTATAGATTTGTCTAAGAGTTGAAGTTCTCATATATTTGCAAGCAATTCATTAAGACATCCATAGATTTATAATCCTGATTTTCTGAATAGTAACCTTGAATCTAACTATTTCTTTTCATTGTTTTCAAACCAAAACCTATTTTCCTTAGCAACTTACCATTGCTACTTATTTTATTTACTGTTTTAAACCTTTTTCAACCTAGCTTAATCACTTAGGATTATATCTTTTGTGACTCTAGTTCCTTGTGGATTCGATCCCTAAGTACTACGATTGAACCTCTTATTTGAGAGAGTAAATCACTCCTTAGGTTAAACATTTGAGTGACATCATGGTGCTATCCATCCTACAAAATCTCACTCGATGTTCCTATCATGGAAGCTTATTCACACTGTGAAACCGCAAAACAACTTTGGGAAACCTTGCAAAAGGTCTATGACACACTTCAAATCTGACCCAGATCTTTGAAGTAAAGAGAGCGATCAACAACTTGCAACAGGAAGAGATGGATCTCACCAAACATCTTGGGAAGTACAGCCAGCTGTGGTCTGAACTTGAGATGCTGAGGCCATGCACCACTGACCCTACCATCCTTGAGGAGAGGCGCGAGCAAGACAAGGTCTTTGGACTACTTCTCACACTCAACTCAAGCTTCAGTGACTTGATAAAACACATCTTAAAGGCCAAAGAGATACCAAGCTGTGGTGAAGTGTGTTCTCAGCTTTAGAAAGAGCTGGGGTCAGATGGTTTACTTGGTGGAAAGGGTGATCTGTCTATGGCTCACAAGGCCAAGAAGGGAGAAGCACCAGCAGTCAACAAAGCAGCCTACAAACCTGCTGGAAATAGGCGCTCAGTTTTTTTGTTACCATTGCAAGAAGTCTGGTCACATCAAGAGAAACTGTTGGACTCTTCATCATCCCCTCAGACCATCCTCAACTAACAAGTATGGACAAGGCAGGGCGCATTGAGCAAGAGCTCAAGACATTCAGCCATACAATTCTGGTCCAATGCGCCTAGGAGAGGAAGGAAAAGCCATGGTATTAACAACCTTTGCTGTTGGTTCCTCTTCTCAGCCAGCTCAGTAGGAATCTTACCTTCGCAAGTCAGACATTAAGGTCTTGATCAAAGCTTTCAATGCAAACTCTGGTAACAAAAATGCATTCACAAATAGTAATGCATTCAATACTTATTTAAACACTAAGTCACTAATTGTTGATTCAAGAGCTACCCATCATATGATTAAGGATCCTAGTCTCATTAGTAATGTAGAACCTAACTTAGGAAGTGTTAAGATTGACAATGGTGATAGTATTCCTATTGAGAGAGTAGGGAACCTGAAATTGTTTGAAAAAGAATCTAAGGCACATAATAAAACGAATTTAAAGAAAAAGTAGATCTTATTTCGATTTCGTGTAAAAGCGTTGCGATCGTTACAAGGGTTTACAAAGGCTTTGGCCGCAGGGGACATCAGCGAGTTACAAACATGAAACCCTAGATCTAGTCGAGTTGCAGCTCTATAACGAAAGACGGAAAAAGATAGGAAAAAAGGTTTGATTGAGTTCGGACTGAACCTTATGAAAGGCTGCTTACGTACCCCTTTTGAGAATCAAGTCGAACGTAGTTCAGTTGATTGAGCTGTACAAGAGATCGAACTGCCTGTGCGAGTTCGTCTAGTGACTGAGCGCCAGTCATAGAAACCGAACATGTCGAGAAAAAGCCTAAATTTCTAAGTGCGGAAAATTCTAAGTCTAGAAAAGTTGTGATAGTTTCAGATGAGAGCTCTGGATTTCGTCCCCTTGCTTCTGCCCTATGTCTCTTGCTTATATACTCCCTTCCTAGGCGGTTTAGTCTTTCCATTTCGCCCAGATTCGAGTTTAATGAGAATCTTCCATTTATCTCGATCTTTCCTTTTTTCCCGCGGAAATCTTCTATTTATCCTCAAACTTGACATTTATCTTCAAGTTTGATATTTATCTTCTTTCTGCGAGTAAATCGCCAAAACGTCGTCGTATCTTCGGGTTGGACTTCGTTTAAAGTCGGGAGTGGCTTTTATCGCGTTTTATGACTTTCCGAGCCGTTTTGCGATAAATCCGTTTTACGACATTAGACGAGATCGTTTCCTGATACGATGCCGTTTTTAGATAAGTTTCTCGAGTTAATCGTAATGCTAAGCAATGTTCGATGTTTCGATTTATCGTTGCCGTTTTCTACGATTTACTCGAGGTTTTATTAAAAACGCGTTTGTACGATTTTTACGAAAAATCTCGAATAAATCGTATAGTTTAGGCAATATTCGGTGTTTCGTTTAACCGTTGCCGTTTTATACGATTTCCTCGAGTTCTTTTCGAGAAAACAAAGTTTTGCGGTTTTTATCGTAAAACTCGAATGATAGGACGGATCGAGACGAAACAGGAGACATTTTGACCGTGATTCGTAATACGATCGTGTCGAAGGACGTATGCCTTGAATCAAGGATGTGGGAGATCGAGGCTCGGGATGGTCGGCTCAACGTACGGTGAGCTAGTTCAGCTTGGCCAGGTCGCCAGCAGGCGAACTAGGCGATAAGAACCTGTGGGGCAAAGTCAGCACCTCTTATTTCGCCGTTGGGGAGTCTCTAGTTCGCCTGCTGGCGAACTAAGCCAAGCCGTCTTAGTTCGCCAGCAGGCGAACTAGTCGGGGAGTGCCTAGTTCGCCTGCTGGCGAACTAGTCGGGAATCTTCTAGTTCGCCAGCAGGCGAACTAGTCATGACTAGTTCGCGTTCTGCGGTGGTTTCGGTTTTTCGCGGTTTTGTTAAATGATTCTCTAGTTTTATAAAACGATTCTCGAGTTTTATAAAACGATTCGCGAGTTTTATAAAACGATCTTCGAGTTTTATAAAACGGGTTCTCAAATTTTATAAAACGATCTTCGAGTTTTATAAAACGATCTTCGAGTTTTATAAAACGGCTTCTCGAGTTTTATAAAACGATCTTCGAGTTTTATAAAACGATCTTCGAGTTTTATAAAACGGCTTCTCGAGTTTTATAAAACGATCTTCGAGTTTTATAAAACAATCTTCGAGTTTTATAAAACGGCTTCTTGAGCTTTATAAAACGATCCTAGATTTTTATAAAACGATCTTCGAGTTTTATAAAACGGCTTCTCGAGTTTTATTAAACGGTTCTTGAGTTTTATAAAATGATTCTCGAGTTTTATAAAATGGCTTCTCGAGTTTTATAAAACGATCTTTGAGTTTTATAAACGATCTTCGAGTATTATCAAACGGCTTCTCGAGTTCTATAAAACGATCTTTGAGTTTTCTAGAACGGCTTCTCGATTTTTATAAAATGATCTTCGAGTTTTATAAAACGATCTTCGAGTTCTATAAAACGGCTTCTCGAGCTTTATAAAACGATCCTCGAGTTTTATAAAACGATCTTCGAGTTTTATAAAACGGCTTCTCGAGTTTTAGAAAACGATTCTCGAGTTTTATAAAACGATTCTCGAGTTTTATAAAACGTTTCTCGAGTTTTATAAAACGAATATTGAGTTTTTTATAAAATGGTCTTCGAGTTTTATAAAACGATTCTCGAGTTTTATAAAACGATTCTTCGAGTTTAATAAAACAATTCTCGAGTTTTGTAAAACGATTCTTCGAGTTTTATAAAATTATTCTTGTGTTTTATAAAACGATTCTCCAGTTTTATAAAACGATTCTCGAGTTTTATAAAACGATTCTCGAGTTTTATAAAACGATTCTCGAATTCGTTTTTGAGGGGATCAAGCCTTTCGTAATTCGTTTCGGAGTAAAGGTTCGTATGACCTGTTTCCTAGCAAGACCTTTACGGTCTAGTTATATGTTGTGTAGGAATTATCGAGCATATTGATGTCGATGGCATCTGGAACTTTGCCGGCCTTGAGACTAGCCTCGTAGGCCGTTTGGTCTGGCTGAGCGTGGCCGTGATAGTTTTCGGACTGGCCCTGTGCGGCTCTGAGTCCTTGCCGCTTTTGCGGCTTCATTAAAAATCAGTTTTCGTTTTTAAGAGCGTGTTTTTATTCGGGAAGATTATGAGTTGATATTAAGGGAGGTCCGCGAGTTGTCGTCTCGCATTCCTTTTTCCCTTAGTGTATCGCCTTGTTCGTTTACCCGTTTTAGGTTTTTTAGTAAATCGAGTGAGCGTTTAGATATAGACGAAGAGACATGCCTTTAGGATCTCGATTCATGCCTTGAGACGTTAGCGACCAGTCTGCTGGGTTTACGGCAAGACCTAGGTTTACTTTCGGATTGAGGCTATGCGATGACTAGTCGGCTTTCGTTTTGCCTGTTGCGATTTTAACCTGATTCCATACCGATTTAGAATCCACGATAGGTTCTCGGCTTATATGATTCGTCTGGTTGGAATCGAGCATCTCACCGGGAACAATTTCTAAGTTGCCCGGAAGTGCTGACCAAAAGTTTGGATTTCTTTTATAGCGATATTACCCTTGTGTCAGGTGTTCGAGAGCTATCTCTGCGAGATAACTTAAGTTTGTTTAGGACTGTTGCGAGTTTGTTGTGATCAGCAACAAACTTTTTAGGCGATAAATGTTTACGTTGTTTTGGCCTTCGCGAAGGATACGTACGTTAAGAAGTTTTGCGTAATTCTATAGTCGTGGAAGGACTGTTAGGTCTTCCAAGAAATGACTTTATCGAGGAAGGTATTTGTGTCGAAAAACTAATCTCCGGGCGTCTGTGACGTCTCGCAATGCCGAAAGTTGGTTTTTATTTTATATGCCGCGTTTCGTGTTCGGAACGTTTGCGGGCTCGAATATGTTGCGCGGTCTTGCGAGGGTTTTATCTTAACCCTGCTTTGCAGGAACACTTTGGTTCATTTGCGGATATTCGCAATTAAAACTTACATTCCTGTTTCGATGTTAGGTAATTTTACGAATTGTGCTAGAGCAATTAGGACCGAGAGGTCGCGTAAGTTGTTTCCCCGAAACGAAGCGTTTTTCGCTACGGTGCTTTGTGAAGTGTTCACCTTCCGAGATTCGTACGGCTTTAGGAGCTCCGGTACGAGTGTTTTCTTATACGTCGGATTTTGTAGGCAACTTGCTTCGAGAATAGAGTGAATCGCGAAAATACAGAACTTAGCCGATTTTCGACAAGTTTGCATTATCCGTCGAAATTATTGGCTTGGCGTGAAGGTTTTGTTCAGCCGCACAGCCAAGGTCGTATTTGGTAGAGGATTAGACCACGACACTTTCGTGCTATCGAAAAGGTCGAGTCGGTTTGTAAACTTGGCATTGAATTGAAGCGCGATCGGACAATAGCCAAGTAGCGTTTGTCGAGCTTGATATGCCAAGTATGCCCGTGTTTATAGAAAACGTTTTTCCGTTTTATGTTTGATTTCTACGGTAAAAGTTTCGTATAAACTTTCTTTTGTATGGAAGTTGTTTTTTTTTTTTTTTACTCGAGGGAGACAGATCCTAAGAAGCTCGATGCAGAGCCCGTGCAGAGTCGTTTGCGGGGCGGTCTCATTCTCGGATGTAAACGGAAGGGATGAGAGCAGATGCTCCTGAACCGATGGGTTAAAGAGTGAGATCTTTCAGATCGTGTCGCGAGGAGGCAAAGTTTAGATTGGCCGCCCAGTGCCGGATCGTATAGCTTGGTTTTTGCTATAAGGAAAGTACTTTTTGCAAAACCTGTTACGTTTACTTTCGAAAGTTACTTCGTTATGACATGATCCTGACTATACGAAGGATTTCTCGCGTAAGCAACGGGCGATGAATTTAGTAAATCGACGCGACGTATTGGGTTAACAATGTTTCCGCAGATTTTTCGAGAAACCTTTCCGCTTAGTTTTTGATTCTTCGGTGATAGTTTTTTCGGAGTCACTCGTGGAGTGTTACAAAAAGTTATTTCACCGAGATCTAGTCGCAAAATGTTTTAGCGGGTTTCTCGGGTGGAATGAATCACATGATCAGCAATAGGATCAGTCAGCGAGAAGGAAGGACGTGTTCTCTATTGCTGCTTTGTGTTCTCGATTTTTCTTTCGCTGCAAATGTTCTTGACATTATTCCGTGACTCACTTGATTTGACGGAAAATGAGATCAATGCTTTGATGCCTAAAGATTTCGATTCTTATACTTGTTTTATCAAGTTTGAGAAGATCTTTATGACTTCGGCAAATAATCGAGTTTCGCTCTGAAGTTTCGCAGAGATTTTCTAACCGCATGATTGCGACGAGAGATGCTGTATATTCCTCGAGATTATTTCCCAGACGGTTTGGATCNCTTATACTTGTTTTATCAAGTTTGAGAAGATCTTTATGACTTCGGCAAATAATCGAGTTTCGCTCTGAAGTTTCGCAGAGATTTTCTAACCGCATGATTGCGACGAGAGATGCTGTATATTCCTCGAGATTATTTCCCAGACGGTTTGGATCAGTCTTTAGCGCTTAGACGGTTTTTAGATTGTCGTTTGCTTTTGGGATGATTTCGACGAGGCGTTGCATCGTCCGAATATTTTTCCGCTTATTTTAGAAAGTGTTTTCTTGATGCGAGGAAAAATGTTCGGCGAAAGAAGAAAGACGTGTTTCGTTTGAAGGATTGGGATGATCGACAATCTGGGTCGATTAAAGACCATGGTGGATCGGAGATGATTTGGAGTATGTCTGATTTACGAAAACTTCCAGGAGCGAGTCGGTTTTAAGACAACGTCATCGTCTCTAGCTCCCTCTTTCTTTTAGGAAATGAGTACGTTTGAATGTGTGGCGATCGTTTCTCGGTTGTACGAGAGATTGGATCGGTTTGCGAGTTATGCCTGAATGGTTAGAAAACAACAAATCGAGATAGACAAAAATTGCTTACGACATAGCATGCTAGACTAATAAAATTTTCAAATCGGACATACCTTAGTTTCATCGATGATTTGGGATCGTCTATTCTTCGTTCTTCGTCTTTTGACCTACCGGTCTTCGATGAATTACCAGCAAGAGTATCGGAGCGGGGAGAAGACTTAACCATCGGAGCTCATGTTCTTGTTTCTTCGTATTGCTGGTTTTATTTGACCGACTAGGTGCGCTTTGTATATCGAAAAAATCAATCACGGGTTTATGATTGGATTTTTTGACTTAGCGTGGCAGAGTTTCGTAAAACCGGATTGGGTCTAGAGATTTCAGATATCTCGTATAGTTTAGGAAACTTTGGTGTTAAGTCAACCGTTGCCGTTTTTGACGATTGATTCGAACATATACGAAGAAACAAGTCTTCCCAGTTTTATCGTTAAATCCCGATGGAAATTCCGATTGCGTCGAAACGAGAATCAGCGCGATCAAGACTTGAGAGAGAAACTCGAGGATTGTTTCAGCTCGACGTAGGGCAAGTCGGGTGAACCCTTTCAGCTCGCCGTATGGAGATCTGGATGGTAAGAACCCTTGGGGAAATGTCAGCATCTCTTGGGCGAACTAGGCGCTTGGTTCAGCTCGCCGTATGGCAATCTAGCTAGCTCTATGTTCAGCGAGCTAAGACGCTCGGTTTAGCTCTACGTTTAGCGAGCTAAGACGCTTGGCGCGGGTGATCTCGATTCGTCGAGTTGACTTGTTTTCCTCGTAGAATCTCAACAGAAAGTCCGATTGAGACGAAACGAAAAGCAGTGCGATTGTTGTTTAGAGTACGATCAGGCTCACCGTAGTTATGAGTTGGATTGTGCGGACCCTCGGGGAAAATTCAGTTCCTCTAGGAAGAGGTGGAAAGCCGGTCAGCTCGCCAAGATGGCAAGCTAGGTTGCTTGGCCGACTCATGCACCATATTTTCGGCTGGATAGTATTGCCCGATTCTGCGAGTAGCCCAAGGTTCTTCCGCGAGCAACCTAGGGTTTTGTCGCGAATAACCTAGGGTTTTTCCGCGAGTAACTTAGGGTTTTTCCGCGAATAACCTAGGGACTTTCCGCGGGTGACCTAGGGTTTTAACGTGAATAACGTAGAGTTTTTCCGCGAGTAACCTAGGGTTTATTTCGCGAGTAACCTACGGTTTGTTCCGCGGTTGACCTAGGGTTTTGCCGCGAATAACCTATAAGTTTTCCGCGAAAAACCTAGGGTTTTTACGTGAATAACCTAGAGTTTTTCCGCGAGTAACCCAGGGTTTATTTCGCGAGTAACTTACGGTTTGTTCCGCGGTTTCTGGGAGAGCAAGTTTTATTTTTCCGAAAAGTTCTCGGAAAACGTCTTTTGCTCAACCTGTGAGATTTGTCCAACTCGGAAATAAGAAAAACACTATGGGGTTTGATAGATTTTATCGTTGCCCTCAGTGATCTGAGAAAGAAATCGTGAGCTTGTTTCGTTGCTCTTCCCGTGGCGAAGAGTCGTGATTAGGTTTTCGATTTTGTTGCGTACTACAGCGTTTGTGTGGGCGTTGGCTGTACGAGTAGTCGCTGCTGGAGTTGTTTTACCAGCGTATTTTTGCGAGTTGTGACTTTGTCTTTCATACCTCCAGACATCGTTTTGGTCAAGCGTTTTTCTAGCGCCAAACTGTGGGAACCGAAATTCACACTTGTCGATTTCTATTAAATAAGGAAACTTAAGAAAACCCTAATTTTCCAGAGGAACCGAATCTCTGCGAAAGCCAATGACAAGTAACCAAATAAATGCGGAAAAATACGAAAAACGTAATAAAACGAATTTAAAGAAAAAGTAGATCTTATTTCGATTTCGTGTAAAAGCGTTGTGATCGTTACAAGGGTTTACAAAGGCTTTGGCCGCAGGGGCCATCAGCGAGTTACAAACATGAAACCCTAGATCTAGTTGAGTCGCAGCTCGATAACGAAAGACGGAAAAAGATAGGAAAAAAGGTTTGATTGATTTCGGAATGAACCTTATGAAAGGCTGCCTAAATACCCCTTTCGAGAATCAAGTCGAACGTAGTTCAGTTGATTGAGCTGGACAAGAGATCAAACTGCCTGGGTGAGTTCGTCTAGTGATTGAGCACCAGTCATAGAAACCGAACTTGTCGAGAAAAAGCCTAAGTTTCTAAGTGCGGAAAATTCTAAGTCTAGAAAAGTTGTGAAAGTCTCAGATGAGAGCTCTGGATTTCGTCCCCTTGCTTCTGCCCTATGCCTCTTGCTTATATACTCTCTTCCTAGGCGGATTAGTCTTTCCATTTCGCCCAGATTCGAGTTTAATGGGAATCTTCCATTTATCTCGATCTTTCCTTTTTTTCCCGTGGAAATCTTCTATTTATCCTCAAACTTGACATTTATCTTCAAGTTTGATATTTATCTTCTTTCTGAGAGTAAATCGCCAAAACGTCGTATCTTCGGGTTGGACTTCGTTTAAAGTCGGGAGTGGCTTTTATCGCGTTTTATGACTTTCCGAGCCATTTTGCGATAAATCCATTTTACGACTTTAGACGAGATCGTTTCCTGATACAATGCCGTTTTTAGATAAGTTTCTCGAGTTAATCGTAAAGCTAAGCAATGTTTGATGTTTCGATTAATCGTTCCCGTTTTCTACGATTTACTCGGGGTTTAATTAAAAACGCGTTTTGTACGATTTTTACGAAAAATCTCGAATAAATCGTATAGTTTAGGCAATATTCGGTGTTTCATTTAACCGTTGCCGTTTTATACGATTTCCTCGAGTTCTTTTCGAGAAAACAAAGTTTTACGGTTTTTATCGTAAAACTCGAACGATAGGACGGATCGAGACGAAACGGGAGACATTTCAACCGTGATTCAGAATACAATCGTGTCAAAGGACGTATGCCTTGAATCAAGGATGTGGGAGATCGAGGCTCGGGATGGTCGGCTCGACGTACGGCGAGCTAGTTCAGCTTGGCCAGGTCGCCAGCAGGCGAACTAGGCGATAAGAACCTGTGGGGCAAAGTCAGCACCTCTTAGTTCGCCGTTGGGGAGTCTTTAGTTCATCTGCCGGCGAACTAAGCCAAGCCTGCTGGCGAACTAGTCGGGGAGTGCCTAGTTCGCCTGCTGGTGAACTAGTCGGGAATCTTCTAGTTCGCCAGCAGGCGAGCTAGTCGTGACTAGTTCGCGTTCTGCGGCGGTTTTGGTTTTTCGCGGTTTTGTAAAACAATTTCTCGAGTTTTATAAAACGATTCTCGAGTTTTATAAAACGATTCTCGAGTTTTATAAAATGATCTTCGAGTTTTATAAAACGGCTTCTCGAATTTTATAAAACGATCTTCGAGGTTTATAAAACAATCTTCGAGTTTTAAAAAACGGCTTCTCGAGTTTTATAAAACAATCTTCGAGTTTTATAAAACGATCTTCGAGTTTTATAAAACGGCTTCTCGAGTTTTATAAAACGATCTTCGAGTTTTATAGAACGGCTTCTCGAGTTTATAAAACGATCTTCGAGTTTTATAAAACGATCTTCGAGTTTTATAAAACGATCTTCGAGTTTTATAAAACGGCTTCTCGAGCTTTATAAAACGATCCTCGAGTTTTATAAAATGATCTTCGAGTTTTATAAAACGGCTTCTCGAGTTTTATAAAACGATTCTTGAGTTTTATAAAATGATTCTCGAGTTTTATAAAACGGCTTCTCGAGTTTTATAAAACGATCTTCGAGTTTTATAAAACGATCTTCGAGTTTTATAGAACGGCTTCTCGAGTTTTGATAAAACGATCTTCGAGTTTTATAAAACAATCTTCGTGTTTTATAAAACGGCTTCTCGAGCTTTATAAAACGATCCTCGAGTTTTATAAAACGATCTTTGGGATTTATAAAACGGCTTCTCGAGTTTTATAAAACGATTCTTTAGTTTTATAAAACGATTCTCGAGTTTTATAAAACGATTCTGAAGTTTTATAAAGCGATTCTCGAGTTTTATAAAACGGTCTTTGAGTTTTATAAAACGATTCTCGAGTTTTATAAAACGATTCTTCGAATTTTATAAAACGATTCTCGAGTTTTATAAAACGATTCTTCGAGTTTTATAAAACGATTCTCGAGTTTTATAAAACGATTCTCGAGTTTTATAAAACGATTCTTTGAGTTTTATAAAACGATTCTTGAGTTTTATAAAACGATTCTCGAGTTTTATAAAACGATTCTCGAGTTTTATAAAACGATTCTCGAGTTTTATAAAACGATTCTCGAGTTTTATAAAATGATCTTCGAGTTTTATAAAACGGCTTCTCGAATTTTATAAAACGATCTTCGAGGTTTGTAAAACAATCTTCGAGTTTTAAAAAACGGCTTCTCGAGTTTTATAAAACGATCTTCGAGTTTTATAAAACGATCTTCGAGTTTTATAAAACGGCTTCTCGAGTTTTATAAAACGATTTTCGAGTTTTATAGAACGGCTTCTCGAGTTTATAAAACGATCTTCGAGTTTTATAAAACGATCTTCGAGTTTTATAAAACGATCTTCGAGTTTTATAAAACGGCTTCTCGAGCTTTATAAAACGATCCTCGAGTTTTATAAAATGATCTTTGAGTTTTATAAAACGGCTTCTCGAGTTTTATAAAACGATTCTTGAGTTTTATAAAATGATTCTCGAGTTTTATAAAACGGCTTCTCGAGTTTTATAAAACGATCTTCGAGTTTTATAAAACGATCTTCGAGTTTTATAGAACGGCTTCTCGAGTTTTATAAAACGATCTTCGAGTTTTATAAAACAATCTTCGTGTTTTATAAAACGGCTTCTCGAGCTTTATAAAACGATCCTCGAGTTTTATAAAACGATCTTTGGGATTTATAAAATGGCTTCTCGAGTTTTATAAAACGATTCTTTAGTTTTATAAAACGATTCTCGAGTTTTATAAAACGATTCTGAAGTTTTATAAAGTGATTCTCGAGTTTTATAAAACGGTCTTTGAGTTTTATAAAACGATTCTCGAGTTTTATAAAACGATTCTTCGAATTTTATAAAACGATTCTCGAGTTTTATAAAACGATTCTTCGAGTTTTATAAAACGATTCTCGAGTTTTATAAAACGATTCTTTGAGTTTTATAAAACGATTCTTGAGTTTTATAAAACGATTCTCGAGTTTTATAAAACGATTCTCGAGTTTTATAAAACGATTCTCGAGTTTTATAAAACGATTTTCGAGTTTTATAAAACGGTCTTCGAGTTTTATATAACGATTCTTGAGTTTTATAAAATGATTCTTCGAGGATTATAAAACGATTCTCGAGTTTCATAAAACAATTTTTGAGTTTTATAAAACGATTCTCGAGTTTTATAAAATGATTCTTCGAGTTTTATGAAACGATTCTTGAGTTTTATTCAAAGATTCTCGAGATTTATAAAATGATTCTTCCAGTTTTATATAACGATTCTTGAGTTTTATAAAACGATTCTCGAGTTTTATAATACGATTTTCGAGTTTTATAAAACGGTCTACGAGTTTTATAAAACGATTCTCGAGTTTTATAAAACGATTCTTCGAGGTTTATAAAATGATTCTCGAGTTTCATAAAACAATTTTTGAGTTTTATAAAACGATTCTCGAGTTTTATAAAACGAGTCTTCGAGTTCTATAAAACAATTCTTGAGTTTTATTAAACGATTCTCGAGTTTTATAAAATGATTCTTCGAGTTTTATATAATGATTCTTGAGTTTTATAAAACAATTCTCGAGTTTTATAAAACGATTTCTTTTATATTTTCTGTGGAGACTTTTTGCCATTGATTCCGCTGTGACCGATTTTGACACCAACACTTTACATGCCTTCATTTTCTTCTAATTTAATCTCCGTTAAGAAGGCAACCACTGATCTAAATTGCAATGTCATTTTTCATCCTAATGAGGTTTATTTTCAGGATATTGAGACAAATAAGATGATTGGAAAGGGTGTGAAGTGACCAAGTTTCAATCTGATTTGCTAGAAGACACCAAGTTTCAATCTGATTTTCATTCAGCTTTTAAATCTGCTTCTGTTTTATCTTCTGATGTATTATGGCATGCTAGATTAAGACATCCTCACTCTCATGCCTTAGGGTTAATGGTGCCTAAAAGTTTCCTTTAAAAATGATACTTGTGAGGCTTGTATCTTAGGAAAACATTGCAAGACTGTTTTTCCTAAATCAACTACTATTTATGATCATTGCTTTGACTTAGTTCACACAGATGTTTGGACTGCTCAATGTGTCTTTAGGGAAAACCACAAGTATTTTGTCACCTTTAAAGATGAAAATCGAATTATACTTGGCTGACTCTAATTCAATCTAAAGATAGGGTGTTAGAGGCATTCTTAAATTTTCAAAGTTATGTCACTTACCATTTCAATGCCAAGATAAAAATCTTTAGGTCAGACAATGGTGGAGAGTATACAAGCCATGCCTTTAAGAACCACTTAGCCAAACATGGAATCATTCACCAAACAAGTTGCCCTTACATACCACAACAAAATGGAGTGGCTGAGAGAAAGAATCAACATGTCATGGAGGTGGCTAGGAGCATGATGTTCCACACAAANAAAAATCTTTAGGTCAGACAATGGTGGAGAGTATACAAGCCATGCCTTTAAGAACCACTTAGCCAAACATGGAATCATTCACCAAACAAGTTGCCCTTACATACCACAACAAAATGGAGTGGCTGAGAGAAAGAATCAACATGTCATGGAGGTGGCTAGGAGCATGATGTTCCACACAAATGTCCCAAAGAGGATTTGGCCAGATGATGTGGTAACCACATGCTATAGGACAATAGGACACCCACCGAAATCCTCCATGATACTTCTCCATTTGAGATACTGAACAAAACCAAACCATCCATTGATCATTTATGTGTGTTTGGTTGTCCTTGTTTTGTCTTGATTCCAGGGGAACAAAGAAACAAGTTAGAGGCCAAGACACTGCAAAAAAATGAGTGTATTGTAACGAATTGTTTCGTCATAATAAAAACTATTTCGTCACAATAGAAACATTGTGACGTAATTGTAATTGTTTGTATACGGTTGCAATACAATCGTCACAAATCTTTTTGGTAGCAAAAGCGTAACAATGGTGCGACGTTTTTAGACCGTAACAATTCCAACACAAGTCGTGACGATAAAGAGAAGTAAGAAAACAGTCACAATTACCGACTAATAATCAAGTAACAAAATCGTCACTTTTGGTGACCATTACACGATCTCCGTTTCGTAACTCGGTGTGACGAAACATTAGTCTCCATTCGTCACAATTTAGGACTAATAGGTAGTCACTAAACAGTTGCTACTATTCTGCAGTCGCAGATATGTTATGTATTGTCACTGAGCATTCATAACAGTTCCATCATACTAGCTACTGATTTCTTAAATTCAAATGGTCATGCATTTTGTCACAAATCAGTTTAATTAGATACTTATATTTTGTCATGCATTCGTCACAATTTTACAGAGTTATATTCATATCCATATATTTTTTTTACTTTAATAAATATTCTATAAATGTTGCTACGTGCTTTTGATATTTATTTTACCAAAACAAAATATGAGAAAGACAAATTATTGAAAACAAAAAAATTCCATAACAATAAAATTCATAAATATAGTTTAAACTTAAACAGAAATTTAAAATAAAAGAATCCTAGCAAGCCGTAGATAAAGCAATTAAAAACCAACAAAATAACACCAAAACACTAAAACCAGAAATAGCACCATAAGCCAAACTAGTTTGTGTTGAAGCAGAAAGACTCCACAGCTTCAACACGTTTCTTCAGGACTTCGTACTCATCATGACTCTTTTGCAATTCAGCTTCAAGCTCTTCCACTCGATGAGTTGTTCCAACTTCTGCATTACCTAACGGAGAACCAGAAGACTCTAAAGGTATTGAAACACCTCTTTGGAGTGACCCAAGTCCAAATACACGACCTTGTTTTGATGGTCCAACAATCTACAAAAAGTAAAATACCAGATTTACAACCACATAAAAGCAATAAAGCACAATGTTTAGAACTAAGAAACTAAAATCTGTATTTCTTTTTGGGACGAAAAAATAAAATACCATGTATAAAACTCAGACTTTAGAAAAGAAAAAAACTCAGACTTTAGGACAAACAAATTAAAAGTGGAATAAAAGTTTAAGCTCTTACCTTAGAATAGATTTCATTTTTCTCTTCAAGGGTGAGATTGTCTATCGTCATATCCTCTCCATTAGAATTTTCCATTTCAGACAAGCGTTCTCGAACACATTCATCAAACTTCTCAGCAATTAGTCGAGCTCTTTCATCTACATATGTTCCATCAGATTTCTGGTGTGTTTTTTTTTTCAGCACAGCAATGAAAGAGGAGTCTTCATTGTTTGCTTCCTACAAAACAACATTAAACAAAGTAAGTTAAACTAGCAAGGTTTTAAAATGAAATATAAATGGTTTAAAAAGTAAAGAATGCATAACTATTACCAAAACATCCTGAACATTAGCATAAGAACGTGAGCCTGCTTTGTGTCGATGTACACCTAAACCATCACGTCTAGATAGACGAGAAGCACGAGCTTTCTCACTTTTATCTTTGGCCTTTGATGTTCTCAAATACTCTGATATTACCGACCAGTAATCAGACAAAATCCAATCAGGTTTTACTCCATTTTACTTTGCAAGACTAATCATTCCTTTGAGACAGGTAGCAGCAAGTTGATCAAAGTTTTCTTTAACAAGATTTTCAGTTGTGGCATCCCACTCAAATTTAGTCTGCAAAGTATTTGATATCAAATAGATAAGTATATAAACGTTATATATGATATCATTTTACACATGTAAAAAAATACATCAGATATATATACCATTCAAACTCACCTGAAAGGTTGAAAACCATGCATCTTTATAAAACTGTGGCACTTTTTTCAAGCTATACCATGGTCCTCTAAAGCAACCTTCAATGATCTTTCGGACACAAGTTGATACTTCAGTGTTGTTTTTGAACCTGTTGTATATGAAACTAAATTATTTACTTATAAAACGATACTTAAAAAGTGTATTAAAATGGAAAAGCATACCATTTAGCTCCATTATGTCTAGCTGGGTGGAGTACACGAACATCACGTTGTACAGGAACATTACCATTTATATCCATTATGTCTAGAAGGAAAAATGTAAAATAATCAGTTCCTGTTTGTATCTAAATGAGAAGAATACAAAACAATCCAACTTCTGTTTTTAATAATTAACAAAAGATTGAAAGTGCTTCTGACCTTGAATAAAATATAATTACATTATAGAATATATTTTTTTCTAAGAACACAGAACATTGATAACGAGCTTCTAATCTCTTAATCTTTTATCTTTTGACGGAAAATATATTACAAACAAGAAACGCATAAACAATAAGAATTGACGCTGACGTAAAACAAACCTTGGATTACCACTGGATCGGGCAAGAGGAAAAGTTTCGAGAGAGAATTTCTGTGAGAAAGTTCTTTAGTGCTATGATATGATGACGGCTTACTCATATTCGCAGGAGTGGGAAAATGTCAAGTTTGAAGGATACGTGCCTCGCGGCTATGCGCCTACATCTATGCTACGTGCCTAACGGCTATGCGCCTAGATCTAGGCTACGTGCCTCTACTAGGCAACGTGCCTCCATCTAGGCTACGTGCCTCCAAGATATGTGCTTCTACTAGGCTATGTGCCTCCACCTATCATGAACTACAAACGACTTGATACCCAACTAAAGGGTACGTAGGCAATCCCCCTTGAAGGATGTAGCTATAATTCCAAACACTTTCTACGGTTCCATACCTAGACGCTCAAGGCCCCTGGTAGTCAGAACCATCAACTATTGACCAGAAGGCACCCAAGGGACCGACTCTGGAGTAGGGACCATCGACTATCATCGAGAGGAACCCGAGATCTCCACTATTAGTAGGCGGTTCCCGCCTAACAATCAATCCTCCCTCCTGCTACAAAGGCACAGACGACATATATTGGTCCACACTTAGGTGGCAGTATCCCAAGAGCTAGACTTCCAGGTTCACAAGCCATCAAAGCGAGAGAATGCTCTACGACTAGACGTCTCTTTCTCCCTCTCATTCCGTAGAGCTGAGCATGGATCGCTTCTACACAAAAGTCCCCAAATAGAGCTGAGCACCGATGGCATGCTTCTGGAGTTATCGACCTCAGGATTCAGATCAAGAGAAGAGTCGGAGGAATCCATCGGTTCAACCGGAATAGTCTGAGTTCCCACCATTTCCAAATCTAACACTATCGTCCACGAAAGAAGAGGTCTCGAGTAAGATCTAATTCAAGTATTGCCCTGGGAATAATAAAGGAGTTGGGAAGAAAAGATGATAAGAAAAAGAAGAACTTACCTGCAAATGGAGAGCTACGGAATCACCCACAATTTTCTTAGTAGAATGGAGAAGCAAAAAAATCAGACAGCGGAAGGAGGAGTTAGGGTCAAAAACCCTAAAAAGTACATGATACACGTCGAAAAGACAACTCATGCGAGGGACCGAATCTCACGGTTTCACTGTGAAACATTCTCCTTTCCCCCCCAAAATCCGGCCCAGGGACCCGAAGACTAGACGGATATTCAGGAAGTTTTCTCTTCTACATGGTGCTTCCAGCTTTGAAGAGTCCTCCATAAGGAATACAGACCAAAGAGTCCAGAAGCAGCCCAAAAACGGATTCAATTATCTACGGAATCAAGAGTCCCAGTAAGCATTATTTGAGTTTCAACTCCAAAGGCCCCTAGCCTTAAAAAATCGGGTCCTTTGCAACGGAAAACTCCTTCTACTCTATAAAGATCGAGGCTCTAGCCTCCACGACATCCAAGAAGATGATAAACTACTATCTAGCTCCGGCTAAGCGAGGGAAAAGCGAGATTCACCTGGGTTCAGAATGAGTTCCAACTTGAGTGGAACCTAGGATAGCAAGATTACTGGTGCAAGACCCTACCCAAGGGAAGCCTTCTGAGAATAAGCAACTTTTGTTGACTTGAGTGCATAGGTTATTCCCCGAATTTGATGACGAAATCGAGAAATAAGAGGAAAACTTTTGGGAAAAATACTTCGGTATCACTTTCCTTCAGTCTCCAGGCAGGGTCCACACACCCGGGTCTCCAACAAGAGAACGCTCCAGGTCCCCGCTAAGAGGAACTCTGAGATTGGTCCCAGGGACCATCCCCCGATCAAGAAAATGGAAAACCTCCGATAGGGAGAATCTTCCATATTCCCAAATATGGAAGATTTCCATCCCTTCAAACCGACTAGAACCAGCTGAAACACGACTATATACGGGTCTTAAAACCCTAGAGCAAGGATGGCCACTTTGAGACTTGGAGACAAGATTTAGGCGGCTAGGGTTACAGTTCTTACCAAAATACTTGTAATCCTTGCTTGTCTATTGAATAAAGATCTCTTCAAATCTATATTTCTCATGGATATCCCTAAACACTTACAAAATACCCTTGATTTTATACAAACTACCAGCTCACCCATCGTTCCATGGTACTCACAACGAGCGTACACAAAGATCCCCTAACAAGTGAGACCCATGATAGCAAGAACATTGGATTGGAGTCCTGCCTAGGGGGATCCTTCTGGGAATGAGCAACCCCGGTTGACTTGAGTACATAGATTACTCCACGTCTTTGATGATGAAATCGAGAAATAAGGGGCAAACTATTGGGGAAAAATATCTCAGTATTTTTTTCCTCCAGCCTCTAGACAGGACCCAGACCCTTGGGTCCCCGATAATGAACGCTCCAGATCCCGCTAAAAGGAACCCCGGAACCAGTCCGAGGGGCCACTCCCTCATCCGAAAAATGAAAAACTTCCGATAAGGAGACCCTTCTATATTTCTGAATAAGGTCAACACGTTCATCTTGAGAGGTCATCATCTCTGTAGCCGCCAAGGCGAGACTTCATACCTGGAAGGCCATCTTCATCAACATGCTTATAACCAGCGAATCTCGGCGATAACTATTAAGAAGATGACGTCCTAAGCTCTCTGCAGCACGTCTACAACTCCATCAACTGGTTCTGACCATGATCTCTACCTCATAGATAGGGCCACGTGCCACGTGCTCTTTAGGCCATGGACCCACTAGGCTACGAGCCCTCTTAGGCTACGTGCCTACACCTATACATGAACTACAAACGGTTTGATCTCTCAATGAAGGGTCTATAGGAAATTCTCCCTAAAGGATGCAGCTATAAATCCAAACACCCTCTATGGTTCCATACCTAGACCCTCAGGGCCCCCGGTAGTCAGAACCACCGACTATAGATCAGAAGGCGCCCAAGGGTCCGACCCTGGAGTCGGGACCATCGACTATCATCGAGAGGACCCCAAGGTCTCCACTATTAGCAGGCGGCCCCCGCCTAACGATCAATCTCCCCTGCTGCTACTAAGGCACTGACAATATATATTGGCCCACACTTAGATGGCAGTATCCAAAGAGCTAGATTTCCGGATTTAACAACCATCAAAGTGGGAGAATGCTCTACGACTAGACGTCTCCTTCTCCGTATCATTCCGTAGATTCTGAGCACGGATCGTTTGTACACAAAAATCCCCAAACACCCCCACAGAAGGGTACATAGGCAATCCACCCTGAAGAATGCAGCTATAAATCCAAACACCTTCTACGGTTCCATACATAGATGCTCGAGGCCCCCGGTAGTCAGAACTGTGGGAACCGAAATTCACACTGTCGATTTTCTGTCAAATATGGAAACTGAGGAAAAACCCAAATTTTTCGAGCTTCTGGATCTCTGTGGAAACACACTAGAATGAAAAAAGATAACATAATATGGATGAAGAAATTGCGCGAAGGCTATTATTGATAAAGAGATTGAAAGCTGTTACAAAGAGAACCGCGGAACTTAGACAACCAAACGTTCTAAGAATCCGACTTGCTAGTGTAGCCACCTAAGTCTTAAATTCGTCTAAGCTAACAGCAGTTTTTATAGGTCTAAAAAGGTCTGCCTCCTCTTGACTTTGACCTTACGCTTATATACTCCTTCTCTAGGTGGTTGGTCTTTCCTTTTTTGCTCTGATTCGCACTTATCGGAAATCTTCCATTTATCTCAATCTTTCCATTTTTCTTGGAAAACTTCTATTTTTGTCTTCAAACTTGACATTTACCCATTCCTGCGAGTAATGAGTAAACTGTCATCATAACTTTGGGCTGGATCTTGTCTAGAGTCGTGAATGGGCCTTTATCGCGTTTTAGGACTTTCCAAGTCGTTTTACGATTTAGCCATTTTACGATTCCGACGAGATCATTCCATGATACGATGCCGTTTTCATAAAACATCTCTAGTTAATCGTCTAATTTGGCAATGTCCGGTTTTTCGTTTAACCTTTACCGTTTTATACGATTTACTCGGGGTTTTAGAAGACAATAAGTATTTAGCGGTTTTTTAATAAAACATCTCGAGTTAATCATATAGTTTGGAAATATCTAGTGTTTCGTTTAACCGTTTCCGTTTTATATGATTTACTTGAGGTTTTACGAGAAAACAAGCCTTTTACGGTTTTTATCATAAAACTCTAACGTTAAGATGGATCGAGACGAAAAAAGAGATGTTCCGATCATGGTTCAAAGTACGACAATTCGAGGAGCGCGGTTGATTTGGCTCAACTCATCTGTTGAGCTGGTTTGGCGAGCTGGTCAAGCAAGGCCAGCTCGCCTGTTCGCGAGCTGGACATGGCTGTTCAGTTAGCCAACAGGCAAGCTTGTCGAGTAGGGCCAACTCGCCTGTTGGCGAGCTGGCCAGGCTGTTCAGCTCGCCAACAAGCGAGCTGGTCGGGCAGGGCCAGCTCGCCTGTTGGCGATCTAGACAAGGCTGTTCAGCTCGCCTACTGGCGAGCTGGTCGGGCAAGGCCAGCTCACCTGTTGGAGAGCTGGACAGGGGTGTTCAGCTCGCCAACAGGCGAGCTGGTAAAGTAGGGCCAGCTCACCAGTTTTTGAGCTGGACGGTTGTTTGGTTTTGATTGTTTCTCGTTTTTCTTGACCCGAGATCGTTTCGGTGAATGTAAGGAGAAGTAGTAGTAGACATTGATTTCGATATTACCGTTTTTGACCCCAAAAGTTTGCCCCTAACTCGCAAGTTTAAGGGAAATTCTTGCGGGTGAGTAGAGTTGTTAATCAGAATCTATGGAAGCGGTCGTTTTTTTTTTTATGCAGAAAATGGACTCCTCCTTTTTTTTCTATAAGTATTGGATAATCAATTCTCATTCTCTTCACATATCCTCAACTTCTCAAAATTCCTCCAACTTCTCTCTAGGAATGTTCCTTGTCAAGATGTCTTCTCCCAATGATGATCAACAAAACCATGATGTCTTGGTCAACGAAAATTCCACAGCAGTCCTGCCGAATCCTCATATCTCGGAATTCCTTTCTTTTCAGGAAGAGATGGATGCTGAAGAGGCAGCGACCCCAGTTCGTGCAACCCCAACGAATCCAATCGCTCCTGTAGAGGCATCTGAAGTTGTTCCGAACATGTCCGCAAGTGTTGCTACGGAACCTTTGGCGAATACCACTGTCGAACCATCGAGTTCATCCGCCGTCTTGACTTCTACTGAGGACGAAACTGCCATGATCCCAAAGCCTACTGAAGTTGAGCCAGATGTGATACTGAAGCCTACTGAGGTCAAGCCAGCTGTGGTCCTGAAACCTCCTCCTCCGGCCAAGAGAGTAATCGTTTTGGGGCTGTCGGCGCTTAGCGCGATGCAGGCTCCTTCGGCCAGTGGTCGCAAAAGACCTCTCGGAAACCCCAATGCGGCCAAGAAGAGGAGATGTACGAAAGGTTCGATGCTGGTCCCTCATTGAACAAGGCGCTGAGCTCTGGTCTGATGTCGCAGCATCGAGCCAAGGTATGCATTTGCGAATACACCTTTAACGTATTTTTATTTTTACTAAGATGTGGTGTCTGGCCGTCTATATTGTCGTTCATTTTGTCTTGTTAATTGATGGAGTGAACGAATGTGGGTCCGAGGTCGAGCGTTTGGCGAAGGAACTAGCTGAGTCACAGGAAAGGGCCGCTCACCTAGAAGGGAAGTTGAAGGTGATCGAAGATGCGCATTATGTGGAGGTGTCTCAGTTCGAGGCTAGGATCAGTGACTTGGAGCGGGATCTTGGGAAGACTTCAAGTTCCTTGCTTAAGGCAAAGGATGCTAAGAGGGCTAAAGCCTCGGAGCTGCGTATACTTCAACGCAAGATCAAGAGTATCGAGGAATCGACGATCCGTGAGATTGAATGAGTCAAGGAGCGTGTCCCTGCTGAATTAGAGTTAATGGAGACGGATGGCGACCTCGGTTTGGCTTTCGCTGGCTTGAGATCCGAGTGCACTCCTCAGCCAAGTATGGACGGGAGCAAGGCTCTAGAGGTTGATGAAGGCGGTGATAGTATGGTTCCGAGTTCCGATGAAATGATGGGCGAGGATGAGACTCTGTGTGCGGAGGATGTTTGAAGTTGTAGTTTTGTGTGAGACTTTTTATATTTTGTCTCTGTGTTTTTGCCGAGTGTGGCCGTGTTTTTATTTTGGGATTTGCCGTTGCGGCTTTGAATCCCTGTTGCTTTTGCAACTTTGATGAATGAACAATCAGTTTGTGTTTTCTTTTGTTTCGAGAAGAATGCTTTCGTTTTTGTGAATGTAGAGGGAGGTCTGCGAGTTGTCTTCTCTCATTCCAACTCTTTTGTAGATCGCCTTATTTCTTTGCTCGTTATAGGACTCTTAAGAATCGAGTGAGCGTTCAGATGTAGACAAAGAGACATGCCTTTATAATCTCAGTTCATTCCTTGAGACGTGAGAGACCAGTTTGTTGGGTTTAGGGTAAGACTTAGGTTTACTTTCGGTTTTAAGATTTTGCGATGACTAATCGGTGTTCATTTTGCCTGTTGCAATTTTAACCTGATTCTGTACCGATTTAAAGTCAGCGATAGGTTCTCGGCTTACACGACTTGTCTGGTCGGAATCAAGCATCCCCGAAGGTGGTAACCCAAATATGGATTTCTTTATAGCGCTATTACCCTTGGGTCGGGTGTATGGAGATCTCTGCGATATAACTTAAGTTTGTTAAGAACTGTTGCGAGTTTGTTGTGATCAGCAACAAACTTAGGTGGTAGATGTTATCGTTGTTTGGACCTTTGCGAAGGATTCATATCTTAAGAGGATGGACTGTGTTTGTTGTTTTTGTTTTTGTTTTTGAGAAAGACGGTTTTCCGAATATTGGCGACATCTCTCTATATTCAGAATTTTGTTTTTCTTTTTGGCGCGTCGTTGAAAATTGTTTGAGAATTTTAGAGTTTGAAATTTCAGGAGTATACTAGTATACATATACTCACCTACCCCCCCCCCCCTCTTTTATCGAGGGGGGGGGGGGACAGCTGGTCTCGCCTAGTGACGAGATGCCTACTTACCCTTTCGCAGGGATCAAACCGTCCCGTAGTTAAGTGTTTTACGGAGCGTGTTCCCTAGTGATAGTATTTTTTGAGGTGCATTGCGTTCCATGATCGGGGAATTTTTATGTCCTGTATGTTCGCGATTTCATATGCTCCCGGCCGGACCAGATTTATGACCTTGTATGGTCCTGCCCAGTTTGCTCCCAGTTTCCAGCGTTTCATTCTGCAGTGTTTTTGAAGACTTTTCATAGGACTAGTTCGCCTACTTGAAATCTATGGCCTCGTACATTCGAGTTGTAGTACTTTTCTGCTGCTTGTTGGTAATTCTGAATTCGGACGGCCTGATCCCGTCGTTCATTAATTAGATCGAGTTTGTCGAGCAGCATCAGGTTGTTCGACGCTTTTTCTTTCCGGGAGCAGCCTCCTGCATACTCCTAGGAATTCGAATTCTCGTCTCGGGGTCGTGCTATGTGACCAAAAAACTCCTTCGAGCTCTTCTGCCCACTTGCTTTTTTTGGCGTCAAGGCATTTTTTGAGGCCTTCGAGTATAGTTTTGTTAATGGTCTCGGCTTGTCTGTTGCCTTGAGGATATCTTGCAGTTGATTTTGTTAATCATATTTTCCATTTCTAGAAAAAAGTTTCGAGTCTTAGTCGAAACAAACTTAGCCCGTTATCCGTTACGATTTCGTAAGGAACTCCATGCCTGCAAACGATATTTTTCCATACGGAATTTTCTACTTGGGGCGTCTTTGATGCTTGCGTAAAAATTTGCTTCGACTCATTTGGAGAAAAAGTCGGTCAGGACTAATAAGAAACATTTTTGTTTCGATGTGTGCATCGGTCCGACTATATCCATTAACCATCGCATGAATGGATACGGTGCTGAGATGGATGACAGAACTTCCGCTGGCTGATGAATAGTCAAGGCGTGTCTTTGGCACTTCTCACATTATCATTAATAATCCTCCCAGTCTTTAAGCATTGTTGGTCATAAATTTCCGTAACGCTTGGTTTTTATTGGGAGATACCTTCAACCGGAATGGTTTCCGCAGGATCCAGAGTGCACTTCTTCCATTATTCGCTGCGCCTTTTGCCTTGCACGCAGGTCATGAGTGGTCCGGAGAATCTCCACTTATAGAGTTCTCCGTCGACCAGAACATATTCTGCGGCTTGAGTCTTTATTTTTCGGGCCTCCCATTTTTCCGGTTGGAGTTCTTTGTTGGCTATGTACGTGAGGATCGTTTCCATCCACAGACGACTGAACTAGTAGCTGGACTGATCGGCGGCTGGGCGATCATCGTATTCGTCCATGTCGTCTTCCGGCTCGTTGATCAGATTTACGACTATGGGTGGTCTAATACTAGGATGTTCAATGAACTCCACGGAGATTACCCTGCTCAAACCAGGATCCGAACTGGATGCCAAGGCAGCTAGAGCGTCGGCTTGAGAATTTTCCGACCCAGGATTTCTTGTGAGGGCGAATTGATCGAAGGTTCGAGCTAGATCCTGAACCAGGGTCAGATATGCTTCCATTCTTTCGTCCCTTGATTTGTATTCACCGCTGAACTGGCTGGCAACTAACTGAGAAACACAGTAGGAATGGAGCACACAGGTTATTCCCCGACTTTGATAACGAAATCGAGAAATAAGGGGAAAACTATTGGGGATAAATATCCCAGTATTATTTCCCTCCAGCCTCCAGGCAGGACCCAGACCCCTGAGTCCCCGATAAAGGAATGCTCCAGGTCCCCGCTAAAAGGAACCCCGGAACCAGTCTCGGGGACCACTCCCTCATCCGAAAAATGGAAAACTTCAGATAAGGAGAACCTTCCATATTTCTGAATATGGAAGAGTTTAACCTAATCTAACCGCTTCAAGCACGACCTTTACTATCAATAAAGGATTCATAAACCCTAAGGGGGGAGGTTAACACGTCCGTCTGGAAAGCTCACCAGCTCGACAGCTGCCAGGGAAAGAATTCATGCCTAGAATTCCATCTTCATCGATATGCCTACAACATGCCAATCTTCATGATTCTCGACCAGAAGTAGTTATATGCTCATTGCAGCACGTCTCCAACTCAGATTAATGGCTTAGGAACGTTATCCTACTTATCACCAAGAGGACCCCATGCTCATTGAAGCATATCGAAGCTCCATACTCACTGCAGTATATCGACTAGTTCATCATCTGTTTCGGCTATGCACCCTTTAGAACAGATGAATCCTATCGACCAGAGAGCCACCTGCCTCTAGGCTACCTGCCTCTTTTAGGCTACCTGCCTTCATCTAATAACATGAAATACGAACGGCTTAATCCCCCACTGAAGGGTACGTAGGCAATCCTCCCTGAAGGATGCAGTTTTAAATCCAAACACCTTCTACGGTTCAATAACTAGACACTCAAGGCCTCCGGTAGTCAAAACCATCGACTATAAAACAGAAGGGACCCAAGGGACAGACCCATGAGTCGAGACCATTGACTATCATCAAAAGGACCACAAGATCTCCACTATTAGCAGGCGGCCCCCGCCAAGCGATCAATCTACCATGCTGCTACCAAGGCACTGACGACATATACTTGCCCATTTTTATATGGCAGTATCCCAAGAGCTAGACTTCCAAGTTCACCAACAATCAAGGTGAGAGATTGCTCTATGACTAGACGTCTCCTTCTCCATATCATTCCGTAGAGCTGAGAACGTATCGCTTATACACAAAATTCCCCAAACAGAAGTAGTGATCCATGTGCAAGACTTGCTACTTTCCACGTCAGGATAAGTAGGATAGAAGTGATCCCAGGGTTTTGTGCACAGTCTGCTTTCTGAATCATGGTGTTGATTTCAGTACTCTGCAGTTATACGGCATGCCTCCTTGTATTGTATCTAGCTCGGAACATTTTTAATGCAGGTTTTTTGCACTAGTCCGTGTGGTCTCTGTGTATGTTTTTGGCTCGAGGCCTCTAGGCTTGGACTGAGGTGTTTTTTGATAGTGTACTAGGGTTGTGCATGCCCATTCATGTATGTCATACACCTAGTGTTTTATATGTGAGTCATGTCACGGAGATGTTGGGTTTGCCAGGATCGAGAGGTCCCTAGGGACCTGATCCAGATAGTTTGCCCCTTTTAAGTTTAGTGGAGTTCCTGTGACTCCTTTCGTCGGAACTAAAATGTGTGACATAAGCTTAGTCCGGTGACGATTTTAGCATACATAGGAGTAGGAAACCAGTGTACTTAAAATAGATATAGGTAGTTATATAGCTGTAGAAAGCCTGATCCGGAGATCGTATTAAAATTTATAGAGTTTGAGGAAGAAGGCATTCCAGCAGTTAGGTTGGACCTTCCCGTTAATGTCTTGCATTTTATAGGCTCATGCCCCCTGCACCCCGATTCATGATCAGGGTGGATCATAAACTCCTTAAGCCACAGGTAGTGCTTCCACGTCTGGAGAGGTCTTACCAAGGCATACAACTCCTTGTCATAGGTTGAATAGTTTAGGGTTGCGCCTCCTAGCTTCTGACTGAAATAATCTCTGGGTCTTTTATATTTCATCAGTACAGCACAAATACCAATTCCTGAGGTGTCACATTCTGATGAGGACCTGAATTCAGTATCTGGACCACCAACTCCTAAGATCAACCATACAAGCTACATTGGAGCCAGCAGCGACATAGGTGTACTAAAAGGAGCATATATAACAAAAAATGATGAGTTTGACCGTTAAATGTTTTTTAATGCACTATACACTCAAGAAGGAGTCATGCCCAATTAGAATTCCAGGAAAATATTCATGGACAAAGAGGTTTATAAAATGGCTTCTCGAGCTTTATAAAACGATCCTCGAGTTTCATAAAAAGATCTTTGAGTTTTATAAAACGGCTTCTCGAGTTTTATAAAACGATTCTCGAGTTTTATAAAACGATTCTGAAGTTTTATAAAGCGATTCTCGAGTTTTATAAAACGATTCTCGAGTTTTATAAAATGATTCTCGAGTTTTATAAAACGGTCTTCGAGTTTTATAAAACGATTCTCGAGTTTTATAAAACGATTCTTCGAGTTTTATAAAACGATTCTCGAGTTTTATAAAACGATTCTTCGAGTTTTATAGAACGATTCTTCGATTTTTATAAAACGATTCTCGAGTTTTATAAAACGATTATCGAGTTTTATAAAATAATTCTCGAGTTTTATAAAACGATTCTCGAGTTTTATAAAACGATTTTCGAGTTTTATAAAACGGTCTTTGAGTTTTATAAAACGATTCTTGAGTTTTATAAAACGATTCTTCGAGGTTTATAAAACGATTCTCGAGTTTCATAAAACAATTTTTGAGTTTTATAAAATGATTCTCGAGTTTTATAAAACGATTCTTCGAGTTTTATAAAATGATTCTTGAGTTTTATTAAACGATTCTCGAGTTTTATAAAATGATACTTCGAGTTTTATATAATGATTCTTGAGTTTTATAAAACGATTCTCGAGTCTTATAAAACGATTTCTTTTATATTTTCTGTGGAGACTTTTTGCCATTGATTCCGTTGTGAACACCAACACTTTACATGCCTTCATTTTCTTCTAATTTAATCTCCGTTAAGAAGGCAACCACTGATCTAAATTGCAAAGTCATTTTTCGTCCTAATGAGGTTTATTTTCAGGATATTGAGACAAGTAAGATGATTGGAAAGGGTGTGAAGTGACCAAGTTTCAATCTGATTTGCTAGAAGACACCAAGTTTCAATCTGATTTGCATTCAGCTTTTAAATCTGCTTCTGTTTTATCTTCTGATGTATTATGGCATGCTAGATTAAGACATCCTCACTCTCATGCCTTAGGGTTAATGGTGCCTAAAAGTTTCCTTTAAAAATGATACTTGTGAGGCTTGTATCTTAGGAAAACATTGCAAGACTGTTTTTCCTAAATCAACTACTATTTATGATCATTGCTTTGACTTAGTTCACACAGATGTTTGGACTGCTCAATGTGTCTTTAGGGAAAACTACAAGTATTTTGTCACCTTTAAAGATGAAAATCGAATTATACTTGGCTGACTCTAATTCAATCTAAAGATAGGGTGTTAGAGGCATTCTTAAATTTTCAAAGTTATGTCACTAACCATTTCAATGCCAAGATAAAAATCTTTAGGTCAGACAATGGTGGAGAGTATACAAGCCATGCCTTTAAGAACCACTTAGCCAAANAAAAATCTTTAGGTCAGACAATGGTGGAGAGTATACAAGCCATGCCTTTAAGAACCACTTAGCCAAACATGGAATCATTCACCAAACAAGTTGCCCTTACATACCACAACAAAATGGAGTGGCTGAGAGAAAGAATCAACATGTCATGGAGGTGGCTAGGAGCATGATGTTCCACACAAATGTCCCAAAGAGGATTTGGGCAGATGATGTGGTAACCACATGCTATAGGACAATAGGACACCCACCGGAATCCTCCATGATACTTCTCCATTTGAGGTACTGAACCAAACAAAACCATCCATTGATCATTTATGTGTGTTTGGTTGTCCTTGTTTTGTCTTGATTCCACGAGAACAAAGAAACAAATTAGAGGCCAAGACACTACAAAAAAATGAATGTATTGTAACGAATTGTTTCGTCATAATAAAAACTATTTTGTCACAATAGAAACATTGTGACGTAATTGTAAGTGTTTGTATACGGTTGCAATACAATCGTCACAAATCTTTTTGGTAGCAAAAGCGTAACAATGGTGCGACGTTTTTAGATCGTAACAATTCCAACACAAGTCGTGACGATAAAGAGAAGTAAGAAAACAGTCACAATTACCGACTAATAATCAAGTAACAAAATCGTCACTTTTGGTGACCATTACACCATGTCCGTTTCGTAACTTAGTGTGACGAAACATTAGTCTCCATTCGTCACAATTTAGGGACTAATAGGTAGTCACTAAACAGTTGCTACTATTCTGCAGTCGTAGATATGTTATGTATTGTCACTGAGCATTCGTAACAGTTCCGTCATACTAGCTACTGATTTCTTAAATTCAAATGGTCATGCATTTTGTCACAAATCAGTTTAATTAGATACTTATATTTTGTCATGCATTCGTCACAATTTTACAGAGTTATATTCATATCCATATATTTTTTTACTTTAAGAAATATTCTATAAATGTTGCTACGTGCTTTTGATATTTATTTTACCAAAACAAAATATGAGAAAGACAAATTATTGAAAACAAAAAAATTCCATAACAATAAAATTCATAAATATAGTTTAAACTTAAACATAAATTTAAAATAAAAGAATCCTAGCAAGTGCCGTAGATAAAGCAATTAAAAACCAACAAAATAACACCAAAACACTAAAACCAGAAATAGCACCATAAGCCAAACTAGTTTGTGTTGAAGCAGAAAGACTCCACAGCTTCAACACGTTTCTTCAGGACTTCGTACTCATCGTGACTCTTTTGCAATTCAGCTTCAAGCTCTTCCACTCGATGAGTTGTTCCAACTTCTGCATTACCTAACGGAGAACCAGAAGACTCTAAAGGTATTGAAACACCTCTTTCGAGTGACCCAAGTCCATATACACGACCTTGTTTTGATGGTCCAACAATCTACAAAAAGTAAAATACCAGATTTACAACCACATAAAAGCAATAAAGCACAATGTTTAGAACTAAGAAACTAAAATCTGTATTTCTTTTTGGGACGAAAAAATAAAATACCATGTATAAAACTCAGACTTTAGAAAAGAAAAAAACTCAGACTTTAGGACAAACAAATTAAAAGTGGAATAAAAGTTTAAGCTCTTACCTTAGAATAGATTTCATTTTTCTTTTCAAGGGTGAGATTGTCTATCGTCATATCCTCTCCATTAGAATTTTCCATTTCAGACAAGCGTTCTCGAACACATTCATCAAACTACTCAGCAATTAGTCGAGCTCTTTTATCTACATATGTTCCATCAGATTTCTGGTGTGTGTTTTTTTTCAGCACAGCAATGAAAGAGGAGTCTTCATTGTTTGCCTCCTACAAAACAACATTAAACAAAGTAAGGTAAACTACCAAGGTTTTAAAATGAAATATAAATGGTTTAAAAAGTAAAGAATGCATAACTATTACCAAAACATTAGCATAAGAACGTGAGCCTGCTTTGTGTCGATGTACACCTAAACCATCACGTCTAGATAGACGAGAAGCACGAGCTTTCTCACTTTTATCTTTGGCCTTTGATGTTCTCCAATACTCTTATATTACCGTCCAGTAATCAGACAAAATCCAATCAGGTTTTACTCCATTTTACTTTGCAAGACTAATCATTCCTTTGAGACAGGTAGCAGCAAGTTGATCAAAGTTTTCTTTAACAAGATTTTCAATTGTGGCATCCCACTCAAATTTAGTCTGCAAAGTATTTGATATCAAATAGATAAGTATATAAACGTTATATATGATATCATTTTACACATGTAAAAAAATACATCAGATATATATACCATTCAAACTCACCTGAAAGGTTGAAAACCATGCATCTTTATAAAACTGTGGCACTTTTTTCAAGCTATACCATGGTCCTCTAAAGCAACCTTCAATGATATTTCGGACACAAGTTGATACTTCAGTGTTGTTTTTGAACCTGTTGTATATGAAACTAAATTATTTACTTATAAACCGATACTTAAAAAGTGTATTAAAATGGAAAAGCATACCATTTAGCTCCATTATGTCTAGCTGGGTGGAGTACACGAACATCACGTTGTACAGGAACATTACCATTTATATCCATTATGTCTAGAAGGAAAAATGTAAAATAATCAGTTCATGTTCGTATCTAAATGACAAGAATACAAAACAATCCAACTTCTGTTTTTAATAATTAATAAAAGTTTGAAAGTGCTTCTGACCTTGAATAAAATATAATTACATTATAGAATATATTTTTTTCTAAGAACACAGAACATTGATAACGAGCTTCTAATCTCTTAATCTTTTATCTTTTGCCGGAAAATATATTACAAACAAGAAACGCATAAACAATAAGAATTGACGCTGACGTAAAACAAACCTTGGATTACTACTGGATCGGGGAAGAGGAAAAGTTTCGAGAGAGAGTTTCTGTGAGAAAGTTCTTTAGTGCTATGATATGATGACGGCTTACTCATATTCGCAGGAGTGGGAAAATGTCAAGTTTGAAGGATACGTGCCTCACGGCTATGCGCCTACATCTATGCTACGTGCCTAACGGCTATGCGCCTAGATCTAGGCTACGTGCCTCTACTAGGCAACGTGCCTCCATCTAGGCTACGTGCCTCCAAGATACGTGCTTCTACTAGGCTATGTGCCTCCACCTATCATGAACTACAAACGACTTGATACCCAACTAAAGGGTACGTAGGCAATCCCCCTTGAAGGATGTAGCTATAATTCCAAACACCTTCTACGGTTTCATACCTAGACGCTCAAGGCCCCCGGTAGTCAGAACCATCAACTATTGACCAGAAGGCACCCAAGGGACCGACTCTGGAGTAGGGACCATCGACTATCATCGAGAGGAACCCGAGATCTCCACTATTAGTAGGCGGTTCCCACCTAACAATCAATCCTCCCTGCTGCTACAAAGGCACAGACGACATATATTGGTCCACACTTAGGTGGCAGTATCCCAAGAACTAGACTTCCAGGTTCACAAGCCATCAAAGCGGGAGAATGCTCTACGACTAGACGTCTCTTTCTCCCTATTATTCCGTAGAGCTGAGCACGGATCGCTTGTACACAACAGTCCCAAAATAGAGCTGAGCACCGATGGCATGCTTCTGGAGTTATCGACCTCAGCATTCAGATCAAGAGAAGAGTCGGAGGAATCCATCGGTTCAACCGGAATAGTCTGAGTTCCCACCATTTCCAAATCTAACTCTATCGTCCACGAAAGAAGAGGTCTCGAGGAAGATCTAATTCAAGTATTTCCCTGGGAATAATAAAGGAGTTGGGAAGAAAAGATGATAAGAAAAAGAAGAAGTTACCTGCAAATGGAGAGCTACGGAATCACCCACAATTTTCTTAGAAGAATGGAGAAGCGAAAAAATCAGACAGCGGAAGGAGGAGTTAGGGTCGAAAACCCTAAAAAGTACATGATACACGTCGAAAAGAGAACTCATGCGAGGGACCGAATCTCAAGGTTTCACTGTGAAACATTCTTCTTCCCCCCAAAATCTGGCCCAGAGACCTGAAGACTAGACGGATATTCAGGAATTTTTCTCTTCTACATGGTGCTTCCAGCTTGGAAGAATCCTCCATAAGGAATACAGACCAAAGAGTCCAAAAGCAGCCCAAAAACGGATTCGATTATCTACGGAATCAAGAGTCCCAGTAACATTATTTGAGTTTCAACTCCAAAGGCCCCTAGCCTTAAAAACTCGGGTCCTTTGCAACGGAAAACTCCCTCTACTCTATAAAGATCGAGGCTCTAGCCTCCACGACATCCAAGAAGATGATAAACCCACCTGGGTTCAGAATGAGTTCCAACTTGAGTGGAACCTAGGATAGCAAGATTACTGGAGCAAGATTACTGGAGCAAGACCCTACCCAAGGGAAGCCTTCTGAGAATAAGCAACTTTGGTTGACTTGAGTGCATAGGTTATTCCCCGAATTTGATGACGAAATCAAGAAATAAAAGGAAAACTTTTGGGAAAAATACTCCGGTATCACTTTCCTTCAGTCTCCAGGCAGGGTCCAGACACCCGGGTCTCCAACAAGAGAACGCTCCAGGTCCCCGCTAAGAGGAACTCTGAGATTGGTCCAAGGGACCATCCCCCGATCAAGAAAATGGAAAACCTCCAATAGGGAGAATCTTCCATATTCCAAAATATGGAAGATTTCCATCCCTTCAAACCGACTAGAACCAGCTGAAACACGACTATATACGGGTCTTAAAACCCTAGAGCAAGGATGGCCACTTTGAGACTTGGAGACTAGATTTAGGCAGCTAGGGTTACAGTTCTTACCAAAATACTGTAATCCTTGCTTGTCTATTGAATAAAGATCTCTTCAAATCTATATTTCTCATGGATATCCCTAAACACTTACAAAATACCCTTGATTTTATACAAAATACCAGCTCACCCATCGTTCCATGGTACTCACAACGAGCGTACACAAAGATCCCCTAACAAGTGAGACCCATGATAACAAGAACATTGGATTGGAGTCCTGCCTAGGGGGATCCTTCTGGGAATGAGCAACCCCGGTTGACTTGAGTACATAGATTATTCCCCGAATTTGATGACGAAATCGAGAAATAAGGGGCAAACTATTGGGGAAAAATATCTCAGTATTTTTTTCCTCCAGCCTCCAGACAGGACCCAGTCCCCTGGGTCCCGATAATGAACGCTCCAGATCCCGCTAAAAGGAACCCCGGAACCAGTCCGAGGGGCCACTCCCTCATCCGAAAAATGAAAAACTTCCGATAAGGAGACCCTTCTATATTTCTGAATATGGAAGAGCTTAACCTAATCTAACCGCCTCAAGCACAACCTTGACTATAAATAAAGGGTTCATACACCCTAAAAAAGGAGGTCAACACGTTCATCTTGAGAGGTGATCATCTCTGTAGCCGCCAAGGCGAGACTTCATAACTGGAAGGCCATCTTCATCAACATGCTTATAACCAGCGAATCTCGGCGATAACTATTAAGAAGATGACGTCCTAAGCTCTCTGCAGCACGTCTACAACTCCATCGACTAGTTCAGACCATGATCTCTACCTCATAGACAGGGACACTCATGCTCATTGAAGCGTATTGAAGCCCCATTCTCACTGCAGCATATTTACTTGGTTATCATCTGTTCCGGCTATGTTCCCTCTAGAACAAATGACTCCTATCAACCACAGAGCCACGTGCTCTTTAGGCCATGGACCCAATAGGCTACGAGCCCTCTTGGGCTACGTGCCTACACCTATACATGAACTACGAACGGTTTGATCTCCCAATGAAGGGTCTATAGGAAATTCTCTCTAAAGGATGCAACTATAAATCCAAACACACTCTATGGTTCCATACCTAGACCCTCAGGGCCCCTAGTAGTCAGAACCATCGAGTATAGATCAGAAGGCGCCCAAGGGTCCGACCCTGGAGTCGGGACCATCGACTATCATCGAGAGGACCCCAAGGTCTCCACTATTAGCAGGCAGGCCCCGCCTAACGATCAATCTCCCCTGCTGCTACCAAGGCACTGACAATATATATTGTCCCACACTTAGATGGCAGTATCCAAAGAGCTAGATTTCCGGATTCAACAACCATCAAAGTGGGAGAATGCTCTACGACTAGACGTCTCCTTCTCCGTATCATTCCGTAGATTCTGAGCACGGATCGTTTGTACACAAAAATCCCCAAACACCCCCACTGAAGGGTACATAGGCAATCCACCCTGAAGAATGCAGCTATAAATCCAAACACCTTCTACGTTTCCATACCTAGACGCTCGAGGCCCCCGGTAGTCAGAACTGTGGGAACCCAAATTCACACTGTCGATTTTCTGTCAGATATGGAAACTGAGGTAAAACCCTTATTTTCCCGAGGTTCTGGATCTCTGTGGAAACTCACTAGAATGAAAAAAGATAACAGAATATGGATGAAGAAATTGCGCGAAGGCTATTATTGATAAAGAGATTGAAAGCGGTTACAAAGAGAACCGCAGAATTTAGACAACCAAACCTTTTAAGAATCCGACTTGCTAGTGTAGCCACCTAAGTCTTAATTTTGTCTAAGCTAACAGCAGTTTTTATAGGTCTAAAAAGCTCTGCCTCCTCTTGACTTTGACCTTACGCTTATATACTCCTTCTATAGGCGGTTGGTCTTTCCTTTTCTGCTATGTTTCGCGCTTATCGAAAATCTTCCATTTATCTCAATCTTTCCATTTTTCTTGGAAAACTTCTATTTTTGTCTTCAAACTTGACATTAACCCATTCCTGTGAGTAATGAGTAAACTGTAATCATAACTTTGGGCTGGATCTTGTCTAAAGTCGTGAATGGGCCTTTATCGCGTTTTAGGACTTTCCAAGTCGTTTTACGATTTAGCCATTTTACGATTCTGACGAGATCATTCCATGATACGATGCCGTTTTCATAAAAAATCTCTAGTTAATCGTCTAATTTGGCAATGTCCGGTGTTTCGTTTAACCTTTACCGTTTTATACGATTTACTCGGGGTTTTAGAAGACAATAAGTCTTTAGCGGTTTTTTTAATAAAACATCTCGAGTTAATCATATAGTTTGGAAATGTCTAGTGTTTCGTTTAACCGTTTCCGTTTTATATGATTTACTCGAGGTTTTACGAGAAAACAAGCCTTCTACGGTTTTTATCGTAAAACTCTAACGTTAAGATGGATCGAGACGAAAAAAAAGATGTTCCGATCATGGTTCAAAGTACGATCAATTCGAGGAGCACGGTTGATTTGGCTCAACTCGTCTGTTGAGCTGGTTTGGCGAGCTGGTCAAGCAAGGCCAGCTCGCCTGTTCGCGAGCTGGACATGGCTGTTCAGTTAGCAAACAGGCAAGCTTGTCGAGTAGGGCCAACTCGCCTGTTGGCGAGCTGGACAAGGCTGTTCAGCTCGCCAACAAGCGAGCTGGTCGGGCAGGGTCAGCTCGCCTGTTGGAGAGCTGGACAGGGGTGTTCAGCTCGCCAACAGGCGAGCTGGTAAAGTAGGGCCAGCTCACCAATTTTTGAGCTGGACGGTTGTTTGGTTTTGATTGTTTCTCGTTTTTCTTGACCCGAGATCCTTTCGGAGAATGTAAGGAGAAGTAGTAGTAGACATTGATTTCGATATTACCGTTTTTGACCCCAAAAGTTAGCCCCTAACTCGCAAGTTTAAGGGAAACTCTTGCGGGTGAGTAGAGTTGTTAATCAAAATCTATGGAAGCGGTCATTTTTTTTAATGCAGAAAATGGACTCCTCCTTTTTTCTATAAGTATTGGATAATCAATTCTCATTCTCTTCACATATCCTCAACTTCTCAAAATTCCTCCAACTTCTCTCTAGGAATTTTCCTTGTCAAGATGTCTTCTCCCAATGATGATCAACAAAACCATGATATCTTTGTCAACGAAAATTCAACAGCAGGCCTGCCGAATCCTCATATCTCGGAATTCCTTTCTTTTGAGGAAGAGATGGATGCTGAAGAGGCAGCGACCCCAGTTCGTGCAACCCCAACGGATCCAATCGCTCCTGTAGAGGCATCTGAAGTTGTTCCGAACATGTCCGCAAGTGTTGCTACGGAACCTTTGGCGAATACCACTGTCGAACCATCGAGTTCTTCTGCCGTCTTGACTTCTACTGAGGTCGAAACTGCCATGATCCCAAAGCCTACTGAGGTTGAGCCAGATGTGATACCGAAGCCTACTGAGGTCAAGCCAGCTGTTGTTCTGAAGCCTCCTCCTCCGGCCAAGAGAGTAATCGTTTTGGGGCTGTCGGCGCTTAGCACGACGCAGGCTCCTTCGGCCAATGGTCGCAAAAGACCTCTCGGAAACCCCAATGCGGCCAAGAAGAGGAGATGTACAAAAGGTTCGATGCTGGACTCTCATTGAACATGGCGCTGAGCTCTGGTCTGATGTCGCAGCATCGAGCCAAGGTATGCATTTGCGAATACACCTTTAACGTATTTTTATTTTTACTAAGATGTGGTGTCTGGCCGTCTATATTGTCGTTCATTTTGTCTTGTTAATTGATGGAGTGATTAACGAATGTGGGTCCGAGGTCGAGCGTTTGGCAAAGGAACTAGCTGAGTCACAGAAAGGGCCCCTCACCTAGAGAGGAAGTTGAAGGTGATCGAAGATGCGCAGTCTGTGGAGGTGTCTCAGTTCGAGGCTAGGATCCATGACTTGGAGCGGGATCTTGGGAAGACTACAAGTTCCTTGCTTAAGGCAAAGGATGCTAAGAGGGCTAAAGCCTCGGAGCTGCGCATACTTCAACGAAAGATCAAGAGTATCGAGGAATCGATGATCCGTGAGATTGAACGGGTCAAAGAGCGTGTCCCTGCTGAATTAGAGTTAATGGAGACGGATGGCAACCTCGGTTTGGCTTTCGCTGGCCTGAGATCCAAGTGCACTCGTCAGCCAAGTATGGACGGGAGCAAGTCTCTAGAGGTTGATGAAGGAGGTGATAGTATGGTTCCAAGTTCCGATGAAATGATGGGCGAGGATGAGACTCTGTGTGCGGAGGATGTTTGAAGTTGTAGTTTTGTGTGAGACTTTTTATATTTTGTCTCTGTGTTTTGGCCGAGTGTGGCCGTGTTTTTATTTTGGGACTGGCCGTTGCGGCTTTGAATCCCTGTTGCTTTTGCAACTTTGATGAATGAACAATCAGTTTGTGTTTTCTTTTGTTTCGAGAAGAATGCTTTCGTTTTTGTGAATGTAGAGGGAGGTCTGCGAGTTGTCATCTCTAATTCCAACTCTTTTGTAGATCGCCTTATTTCTTTGCTCGTTACAGGCTTCTTAAGAATCGAGTGAGCGTTCAGATGTAGACAAAGAGACATGCCTTTATAATGTCAGTTCATTCCTTGAGACGTGAGAGACCAGTTTGTTGGGTTTAGGGTAAGACCTAGGTTTACTTTCGGTTTTAAGATTTTGCGATGACTAATCGGTGTTCATTTTTCATGTTTCAATTTTAACTTGATTCCGTACCGATTTAAAGTCAGCGATAGGTTCTCGGCTTACACGACTTTTCTGGTCGGAATCGAGCATCCCCGAAGGTGGTAACCCAAATATGGATTTCTTTATAGCGCTATTACCCTTGTGTCGGGTGTATGGAGCTCTCTGCGAGATAACTTAAGTTTGTTAAGAACTGTTGCGAGTTTGTTGTGATCAGCAACAAACTTAGGTGGTAGATGTTATCGTTGTTTGGACCTTTGCGAAGGATTCATATCTTAAGAGGATGGACTGTGTTTGTTGTTTGTTTTTTGTTTTTGAGAATGACGGTTTTCTGAATATTGGCGACATCTCGCTATATTCAGAATTTTGTTTTTCTTTTTGGTGAGTCGTTGAAAATTGTTTGAGAATTTTAGAGTTTGAAATTTCAGGAGTATACTAGTATACATATACTCACCTACCCCCCCCCCCCCTCTTTTATCGAGGGGGGGGGGGCGCTGGTCTCGCCTAGTGACGAGATGCCTACTTACCCTTTCGCAGGGATCAAACCGTCCCGTAGTTAAGTGTTTTACGGAGCGTGTTCCTTAGTGATAGTATTTTTTGAGGTGCATTGCGTTCCATGATCGGGGAATTTTTATGTCCTGTATGTTCGTGATTTCATATGCTCCCGGCCGGACCAGATTTATGACCTTGTATGGTCCTTCCCAGTTTCCAGCGTTTCGTTCTGTAGTGTTTTTGAAGACTTTTCGTAGGACTAGTTCGCCTACTTGAAATCTATGGCCTCGTACATTCGAGTTGTAGTACTTTTCTGCTGCTTGTTGGTAATTCTGAATTCGGACGGCCTGATCCCGTCGTTCATTAATTAGATCGAGTTTGTCGAGCAGCATCAGGTTGTTTGACGCTTTTTCTTTCCGGGAGCAGCCTGCTGCATACTCCCCGGAATTTGACTTCTGCCGTGATCATGCATTCTGTTACGTATATGAGGGCGAATGGGGTTTCACCCGTTGCTCGTCTCGGGGTCGTGCGATGTGACCGAAAAACTCCTTCGAGCTCTTCTGCCCACTTGCTTTTTTTGGCGTCAAGGCATTTTTTGAGGCCGTCGAGTATAGTTTTGTTAATGGTCTCGGCTTGTCTGTTGCCTTGAGGATATCTTGCAGTTGTTTTTGTTAATCATATTTTCCATTTCTCGAAGAAAGTTTCAAGTCTTAGTCGAAATAAACTTAGCATGTTATCCGTTACGATTTCGTAAGGAACTCCATGCCTGCAAACGATATTTTTCCATACGGAATTTTCTACTTGGGTGTCTTTGATGCTTGCGTAAAAATCTGCTTTGACTCATTTGGAGAAAAAGTCGGTCAAGACTAATAAGAAACATTTTTGTTTCGATGTGTGCATCGGTCCGACTATATCCATTAACCATCGCATGAATGGATACGTGCTGAGATGGATGACAGAACTTCCGCTGGCTGATGAATAGTCAAGGCGTGTCTTTGGCACTTCTCACATTATCATGAATAATCCTCTCAGTCTTTAAGCATTGTTGGCCATAAATATCCGCAACGCTTGGTTTTTATTGGGAGAGACCTTCAACCGGAATGGTTTCCGCAGGATCCAGAGTCCACTTCTTCCATTATTCGCTGCGCCATTGCCTTGCACGCAGGTCATGAGTGGTCCGGAGAATCTCCACTTATAGAGTTCTCCGTCGACCAGAACATATTCTGCGGCTTGAGTCTTTATTTTTTGGGCCACCCATTTTTCCGGTTGGAGTTCTCTGTTGGCTATGTACGTGAGGATCGTTTCCATCCACGGACTACTGAACTAGTAGCTGGACTGATCTGCGGCTGGGCGATCATCGTTTTCGTCCATGTCGTCTTCCGGCTCGTTGATCAAGTTTACGACTATGGGTGGTCTAATACTAGGATGTTCAATGAACTCCACGGAGATTACCCTGCTCAAACCAGGATCCGAACTGGATGCCAAGGCAGCTTGAGCGTCGGCTTGAGAATTTTCCGACCCAGGATTTCTTGTGAGGGCGAACTGATCGAAGGTTCGAGCTAGATCCTGAACCAGGGTCAGATATGCTTCCATTCTTTCGTCCCTTGATTTGTATTGACCGCTGAACTGGCTGGCAACTAACTGAGAAACACAGTAGGCATGGAGCACACAGGTTATTCCCCGACTTTGATAACGAAATCGAGAAATAAGGGGAAAACTATTGGGGAAAAATATCCCAGTATTATTACCCTCCAGCCTCCAGGCAGGACCCAGACCCATGGGTCCCCGATAAAGGAATGCTCCAGGTCCCCACTAAAAGGAACCCCGGAACCAGTCTCGGGGACCACTCCCTCATCCGAAAAATGGAAAACTTCAGATAAGGAGAACCTTCCATATTTTTGAATATGGAAGAGTTTAACCTAATCTAACCGCCTCAAGCACGACCTTTACTATCAATAAAGGATTCATAAACCCTAAGGGGGGAGGTCAACACGTCCATCTGGAAAGCTCACCAGCTCGACAGCTGCCATGGAAAGAATTCATGCCTAGAATTCCATCTTCATCGATATGCCTACAACATGCCAATATCCATGATTCTCGACCAGAAGTAGTTATATGCTCATTGCTGCACGTCTCCAACTCAGATTAATGGCTTAGGAACATTATCCTACTTATCACCAAGAGGACCCCATGCTCACTGAAGCATATCGAAGCTCCATACTCACTGCAGTATATCGACTAGTTCATCATCTGTTTCGGCTATGCACCCTCTAGAACAGATGAATCCTATCGACCAGAGAGCCACCTGCCTCTAGGCTACCTGCCTCTACTAGGCTACCTGCCTTCATCTAGGCTACATGCCTCTTGGCTATGTGCCTCCAGGCTCGGTGCCTTCATTAGGCTACATGCCTCCATCTAATAACATGAAATACAAACGGCTTAATCCGCCACTGAAGGGTACGTAGGCAATCCTCCCTGAAGGATGCAGTTTTAAATCCAAACACCTTCTACGGTTCAATAACTAGACGCTCAAGGCCTCTGGTAGTCAAAACCATCAACTATAAAACAGAAGGGACCCAAGGGACCGACCCATGACTCGAGACCATTGACTATCATCAAAAGGACCACAAGATCTCCACTATTAGCAGGGGGCCCCCGCCTAGCGATCAATCTACCATGCTGCTACCAAGGCACTGACGACATATACTTGCCCATTCTTAGATGGCAGTATCCCAAGAGATAGACTTGCAAGTTCACCAAAAATCAAGGTGAGAGATTGCTCTATGACTAGACGTCTCCTTCTCCATATCATTCCGTAGAGCTGAGAACGGATCGCTTATACAGAAAATTCCCCAAACAGAAGTAGTGATCCATGTGCCAGACTTGCTACTTTCCACGTCAGGATAAGTAGGATAGAAGTGATCCAAGGGTTTTGTCCACAGTCTGCTTTCTGAATCATGGTGTTGATTTCAGTACTCTACAGTTATACGGCATGCCTCCTTGTATTGTATCTAGCTCAGAACATTTTTAATGCAGGGTTTTTGCACTAGTCCGTGTGGTCTCTGTGTATGTTTTTGGCTCGAGGCCTCTAGGCTTGGACTGAGGTGTTTTTGATAGTGTACTAGGGTTGTGCATGCCCATTCATGTATGTCATACACCCAGTGTTTTATATGTGAGTCATGTCACGGAGATGTTGGGTTTGCCAGGATCGAGAGGTCCCTAGGGACCTGATCCGGATAGTTTGCCCCTTTTAAGTTTAGTGGAGTTCCTGTGACTCCTTTCGTCGGAACTAAAATGTGTGACATAAGCTTAGTTCGGTGACGTTTTTAGCATACATAGAAGTAGGAAACCAGTGTACTTAAAATAGATATAGGTAGTTATATAGCTGTAGAAAGCCTGATCCGGAGATCGTATTAAAAGTTATAGAGTTTGATGTGGAAGGCATTCCAGCAGTTAGGTTGGACCTTCCCGTTAATGTCTTGCATTTTATAGGCTTATGCCCCCTGCACCCCGATTCATGATCAGGGTGGATCATAAATTCCTTAAGCCACAGGTAGTGCTTCCACGTCTGCAGAGCTCTCACCAAGGCATACAACTCCTTGTCATAGGTTGAATAGTTTAGGGTTGCGCCTCCTAGCTTCTCACTGAAATAATCTATGGGTCTTTTATCTTTCATCAGTACAGCACAAATACCAATTCCTGAGGTGTCACATTCTGATGAGTACCTGAAGTCAGTATCTGGACCACAAACTCCTAAGATCAACCATACAAGCTACATTGGAGCCAGCAGCGACATAGGTGTACTAAAAGGAGCATATATAACAAAAAATGATGAGTTTGACCGTTAAATGTAATGCACTATACACTCAAGAAGGAGTCATGCCCAATTAGAATTCCAAGAAAATATTTACGGACAAAGAGGTTTATAAAATGGCTTCTCGAGCTTTATAAAACGATCCTCGAGTTTTATAAAACGATTTTTGAGTTTTATAAAACGGCTTCTCGAGTTTTATAAAACTATTCTCAAGTTTTATAAAACGATTCTCGAGTTTTATAAAACGATTCTCGAGTTTTATAAAACGATTCTCGAGTTTTATAAAACGATTCTCGAGTTTTATAAAACGGTCTTCGAGTTTTATAAAATGATTCTCGAGTTTTATAAAACGATTCTTCGAGTTTTATAAAACGATTCTCGAGTTTTATAAAACGATTCTCGAGTTTTATAAAACGATTCTTCGAGTTTTATAAAACGATTCTCGAGTTTTATAAAACGATTCTCGAGTTTTATAAAACGATTCTCGAGTTTTATAAAACGATTCTCGAGTTTTATAAAACGATTCTTCGAGTTTTATAAAACGATTCTCGAGTTTTATAAAACGATTCTCGAGTTTTATAAAACGATTCTCGAGTTTTATAAAACGATTCTCGAGTTTTATAAAACGATTCTCGAGTTTTATAAAACGATTCTCGAGTTTTATAAAACGATTCTCGAGTTTTATAAAACGATTTTCGAGTTTTATAAAACGGTCTTCGAGTTTTATAAAACGATTCTCGAGTTTTATAGAACGATTCTTCGAGGTTTATAAAACGATTCTCGAGTTTCATAAAACAATTTTTGAGTTTTATAAAACGATTCTCGAGTTTTATAAAATGATTCTTCGAGTTTTATAAAACGATTCTTGAGTTTTATTAAACGATTCTCGAGTTTTATAAAATGATTCTTCGAGTTTTATATAACGATTCTTGAGTTTTATAAAACGATTTCTTTTATATTTTCTGTGGAGACTTTTTGCCATTGATTCCGTTGTGACCGATTTTGACACCAACACTTTACATGCCTTCATTTTCTTCTAGTTTAATCTCCGTTAAGAAGGCAACCACTGATCTAAATTGCAATGTCATTTTTCGTCCTAATGAGGTTTATTTTCAGGATATTGAGACACGTAAGATGATTGGAAAGGGTGTGAAGTGACCAAGTTTCAATCTGATTTGCTAGAAGACACCAAGTTTCAATCTGATTTGCATTCAGCTTTTAAATCTGCTTCTGTTTTTTCTTCTGATGTATTATGGCATGCAAGATTAAGACATCCTCACTCTCATGCCTTAGGGTTAATGGTGCCTAAATGTTTCCTTTAAAAATGATACTTGTGAGGCTTGTATCTTAGGAAAACATTGCAAGACTGTTTTTCCTAAATCAACTACTATTTATGATCATTGCTTTGACTTAGTTCACACAGATGTTTGCTCAATGTGTCTTTAGGGAAAACCACAAGTATTTTGTCACCTTTAAAGATGAAAATCGAATTATACTTGGCTGACTCTAATTCAATCTAAAGATAGGGTGTTAGAGGCATTCTTAAATTTTCAAAGTTATGTCACTAACCATTTCAATGCCAAGATAAAAATCTTTAGGTCAGACAATGGTGGAGAGTATACAAGCCATGCCTTTAAGAACCACTTAGCCAAANCCATTTCAATGCCAAGATAAAAATCTTTAGGTCAGACAATGGTGGAGAGTATACAAGCCATGCCTTTAAGAACCACTTAGCCAAACATGGAATCATTCACCAAACAAGTTGCCCTTACATACCACAACAAAATGGAGTGGCTGAGAGAAAGAATCAACATGTCATGGAGGTGGCTAGGAGCATGATGTTCCACACAAATTTCCCAAAGAGGATTTGGGCAGATGATGTGGTAACCACATGCTATAGGACAATAGGACACCCACAGGAATCCTCCATGATACTTCTCCATTTGAGGTACTGAACCAAACAAAACCATCCATTGATCATTTATGTGTGTTTGGTTGTCCTTGTTTTGTCTTGATTCCAGGAGAACAAAGAAACAAGTTAGAGGCCAAGATACTACAAAAAAATGAGTGTATTGTAACAAATTGTTTCGTCATAATAAAAACTATTTCGTCACAATAGAAACATTGTGACGTAATTGTAAGTGTTTGTATACGGTTGCAATACAATCGCCACAAATGTTTTTTGTAGCAAAAGCGTAACAATGGTGCGACGTTTTTAGACCGTAACAATTCCAACACAAGTCGTGACGATAAAGAGAAGTAAGAAAACAGTCACAATTACCGACTAATAATCAAGGAACAAAATCGTCACTTTTGGTGACCATTACACCATCTCCGTTTCGTAACTCAGTGTGACGAAACATTAGTCTCCATTCGTCAAATTTAGGACTAATAGGTAGTCACTAAACAGTTGCTACTATTCTGCAGTCGCAGATATGTTATGTATTGTCACTGAGCATTCGTAACAGTTCCGTCATACTAGCTACTGATTTCTTAAATTCAAATTGTCATGCATTTTTTCACAAATCAGTTTAATTAGATACTTATATTTTGTCATGCATTCGTCACAATTTTACAGAGTTATATTCATATCCATATATTTTTTTACTTTTATAAATATTCTATAAATGTTGCTACGTGATTTGATATTTATTTTACCAAAACAAAATATGAGAAAGACAAATTATTGAAAACAAAAAAATTCCATAACAATAAAATTCATAAATATAGTTTAAACTTAAACAGAAATTTAAAATAAAAGAATCCTAGCAAGTGCCGTAGATAAAGCAATTAAAAACCAACAAAATAACACCAAAACACTAAAACCAGAAATAGCACCATAAGCCAAACTAGTTTGTGTTGAAGCAGAAAGACTCCACAGCTTCGTCAAGGGTTTCTTCAGCTCTTACCTTAGAATAGATTTCATTTTTCTCTTCAAGGGTCAGATTGTCTATCGTCATATCCTCTCCATTAGAATTTCCATTTCAGACAAGCGTTCTCGAACACATTCATCAAACTTCTCAGCAATTAGTCGAGCTCTTTCATCTACATATGTTCCATCAGATTTCTGGTGTGTTTTTTTCAGCACAGCAATGAAAGAAGTGTCTTCATTGTTTGCCTCCTACAAAACAACATTAAAAAAAAAAGTAAGGTAAACTAGCAAGGTTTTAAAATGAAAAATAAATGGTTTAAAAAGTAAAGAATGCATAACTATTACCAAAACATCCTGAACATTAGCATAAGAACGTGAGCCTACTTTGTGTCGATGTACACCTAAACCATCACGTCTAGATAGACGAGAAGCACGAGCTTTCTCACTTTTATCTTTGGCCTTTGATGTTCTCCAATATTCTGATATTACCATTCAGTAATCAGACAAAATCCAATCAGGTTTTACTCCATTTTACTTTGCAAGACTAATCATTCCTTTGAGACATGTAGGAGAAAGTTGATCAAAGTTTTCTTTAACAAGATTTTCAATTGTGGCAACCCACTCAAATTTAGTCTGCAAAGTATTTGATATCAAATAGATAAGTATATAAACGTTATATATGATATCATTTTACACATGTAAAAAAATATATCAAATATCTATACCATTCAAACTCACCTGAAAGGTTGAAAACCATGCATTTTTATAAAACTGTGGCACTTTTTTCAAGCTATACCATGATCCTCTAAAGCAACCTTCAATGATCTTTCGGACACAAGTTGATACTTCAGTGTTGTTTTTGAACCTGTTGTATATGAAACTAAATTATTTACTTATAAACCGATACTTAAAAAGTGTATTAAAATGGAAAAGCATACCATTTAGCTCCATTATGTCTAGCTGGGTGGAGTACACGAACATCACGTTGTACAGGATCATTACCATTTATATCCATTATGTCTAGAAGGAAAAATGTAAAATAATCAGTTCCTATTCGTATCTAAATGACAAGAATACAAAACAATCCAACTTCTGTTTTTAATAATTAACAAAAGATTGAAAGTGCTTCTGACCTTGAATAAAATATAATTACATTATAGAATATATTTTTTTCTAAGAACACAGAACATTGATAACGAGCTTCTAATCTCTTAATCTTTTATCTTTTGACGGAAAATATATTACAAACAAGAAACGCATAAACAATAAGAATTGACGCTGACGTAAAACAAACCTTGGATTACCACTGGATCGGGCAAGAGGAAAAGTTTCGAGAGAGAATTTCTGTGAGAAAGTTCTTTAGTGCTATGATATGATGACGGCTTACTCATATTCGCAGGAGTGGGAAAATGTCAAGTTTGAAGGATACGTGCCTCGCGGCTATGCGCCTACATCTATGCTACGTGCCTAACGGCTATGCGCCTAGATCTAGGCTACGTGCCTCTACTAGGCAACGTGCCTCCATCTAGGCTACGTGCCTCCAAGATATGTGCTTCTACTAGGCTACGTGCCTCCACCTATCATGGACTACAAACGACTTGATACCCAACTAAAGGGTACGTAGGCAATCCCCCTTGAAGGATGTAGCTATAATTCCAAACACTTTCTACGGTTCCATACCTAGACGCTCAAGGCCCCTGGTAGTCAGAACCATCAACTATTGACCAGAAGGCACCCAAGGGACCGACTCTGGAGTAGGGACCATCGACTATCATCGAGAGGAACCCGAGATCTCCACTATTAGTAGGCGGTTCTCGCCTAACAATCAATCCTCCCTGCTGCTACAAAGGCACAGACGACATATATTGGTCCACACTTAGGTGGCAGTATCCCAAGAGCTAGACTTCCAGGTTCACAAGCCATCAAAGCGAGAGAATGCTCTACGACTAGACGTCTCTTTCTCCCTCTCATTCCGTAGAGCTGAGCATGGATCGCTTCTAGACAAAAGTCCCCAAATAGAGCTGAGCACCGATGGCATGCTTCTGGAGTTATCGACCTCAGCATTCAGATCAAGAGAAGAGTCGGAGGAATCCATCGGTTCAACCGGAATAGTCTGAGTTCCCACCATTTCCAAATCTAACACTATCGTCCACGAAAGAAGAGGTCTCGAGGAAGATCTAATTCAAGTATTGCCCTGGGAATAATAAAGGAGTTGGGAAGAAAAGATGATAAGAAAAAGAAGAAGTTACCTGCAAATGGAGAGCTACGGAATCACCCACAATTTTCTTAGAAGAATGGAGAAGCGAATAAATCAGACAGCGGAAGGAGGAGTTAGGTCGAAAACCCTAAAAAGTACATGATACACGTCGAAAAGAGAACTCATGCGAGGGACCGAATCTCAAGGTTTCACTGTGAAACATTCTCCTTTCCCCCCAAAATCTGGCCCAGGGACCCGAAGACTAGGGTTTTGCATGCCCATTAATGTATGTCATACACCCAGTGTTTTATATGTGAGTCATGTCACGGAGATGTTGCGTTTGCAAGGATCGAGAGGTCCCTAGGGACCTGATCCAGATAGTTTGCCCCTTTTAAGTTTAGTGGAGTTCCTGTGACTCCTTTCGTCGGAACTAAAATGTGTGACATAAGCTTAGTCCGGTGACGTTTTTAGCATACATAGGAGTAGGAAAACAGTGTACTTAAAATATATATAGGTAGTTATATAGCTGTAGAAAGCCTGATCCGGAGATCGTACTAAAAGTTATAGAGTTTGAGATGGAAGGCATTCCAGCAGTTAGGTTGGACCTTCCCGTTAATGTCTTGCATTTTATAGGCTCATGCCCCCTGCACCCCGATTCATGATCAGGGTGGATCATAAACTCCTTAAGCCACAGGTAGTGCTTCCACGTCTGGAGAGCTCTCACCAAGGCATACAACTCCTTGTCATAGGTTGAATAGTTTAGGGTTGCGCCTCCTAGCTTCTCACTGAAATAATCTATGGGTCTTTTATCTTTCATCAGTATAGCACAAATACCAATTCCTGAGGTGTCACATTCTGATGAGGACTTGAAGTCAGGATCTGGACTACCAACTCCTAAGATCAACCATACAAGCTACATTGGAGCCAGCAGCGACATAGGTGTACTAAAAGGAGCATATATAACAAAAAATGATGAGTTTGACCGTTAAATGTTTTTTAATGCACTATACACTCAAGAAGGAGTCATGCCCAATTAGAATTCCAGGAAAATATTCACGGACAAAGAGGTTATGAAATTTATAAGACAGAGGTTTTCCAGCCCATCAATCTGCGAGTATTGTCTGAGTTTAGAAGAAGATTGAAGCACAAAGAAGGAGCGTCCCGAGCCAAATCCAATCACATGAGTCAATAGGGGTTTATCTGCTTTCGAGAAGTCCCGAGATCACAAGAAATGGTCGAGTAAACCAGAAGATATGATCAATTTCCCTAAACCGGTCAAATCAGCTCTACACTTGCCTTATTTGGAAGATCCTGGTTTTGCATCAATCCGATCTCAAGAGAGGCGACCAGGGGACCTTCTAAGTCATTCAGATGCCCTCCACAATATCTTAGGAAGCACAAGAACACATGGGATCAGGCGGATCTCAATCAGACCAGAAGATAAAACCGGTTTGCATCAATTGGCCAACAACAACAATTGGAGGATGTCTTAACCTAATTCAGTTTGGTTCGACAGGCAAGCTTCCTTGTGGAGTTTTCTTTCGTATAGCTGCAGGACCAAATCCCCTTGATGGAAGTTTGGGCTCCTCACTTTCTTATTGTATCTTTTTGCTACTTTTTTCTGATAGGGAATGTTACTTAGGTGTAGTGCTTCCCTCTTTTCGTCGAGCAAGTCCAGGTTCAGAGTCAGTAACTCGTCGTTATCTTCCTGTCACATGGGTCCGGAGATTGTTGGTCTGACATGTATTTATGTGGGTATCACAGATATTTGGGAAAAATACTCTGGTATCACTTTACTCCAGCCTCCAAGTAGGGTTCAGATCCCCGGGTCCCCGATAAGGGAACGCTCCAGGTCCCAGCTAAAAGGAATTCTGAGATCGGGCCCATGGACAATCCCCCGATCAAGAAAATGGAATACTTCCGATAGGGAGAATCTTCCATATTTCCGAATATGGAAGACTTCCATCTATTCAAACCGACTAGAACCAGTTTACGACTATATAAGGGGTCCTAAAACCCTAGAGCAAGGGATTGATACTTAGAAGCTTGGAGACTAAGATTAGACAGCTAGAACTAGGGTTTATATCAAACATCTTGTAATTCATTCTTGTTCGATATAATAAACATCTCTTCATCCCTTATTCCTTCTTATTATTCTCAAATACTTACGAAACACCCTTGATTCTATACAAACTACCAGCTCATCTATCGTTCTGTAGTACTCACAAAGATCCTACACAAAAATCCCCAAACATTTTGGCGCTAGAAGGAGGGGTGTAATCTAAACTACGTGACGATGGCGGTGGATGAGTCAAAAAATCTACCAGAGGCTACTCAAAGAGAAGCAGAACTCCAGAGACAACTGGACGACTTACAGAGTCAAGTAACCTACTTACACCAGGCTCGAGAAATTACAGAAGATCCCGCGCTCTCTTCTGAGGTCCAAAGCTCGAAGGAGAGACTAGACGAACATTCGAAGCGGCTGGAGCAGAGCGCTGAGAAGCTTACTCAACTCGAATCGGAAAACCTTGTCCTTTGAGATGAGAATCAAGCCCTCAAAACGGTGAGCAATAAGAGATGTCGTTTCGGCACGCAAGTTTTACCTATGACTAGCCTAGACACGCCCGACGCTAGAGGAATCATTGTTCGCCAGCCCTCAGGCGAGGCTGGGGCACAACAAGACAAGACTGGAGACGCCCAGGTCCACGAGAAGATATCCAGTGATACCGAGTCGGATTCTGAGAAAGAGGCATCCAGAGGTGTATCTACGATGAAATCCTCCGTCACCGCCTATCTGGAACAAGTATTCTCACGAAGTTCAACGTTATGCAATCTCTAGTGGAAAGGCTTCCAGGGGTATCACCTTTGATCCGGAAGAGCAACCATGGTAACTATGCTGACACCCCCTTTGCGGACAAGATTGCCTTCATCGAGATGCCAGGGAAGTTCTCCGTCCCCAGCATAAAGATGTACGATGGTACCGGAGATCCAGACGACCACATTGCACAATACAAGCAAAAGTTGCTCGCCATAGCACTCCCAAGGGAGTCTCGTGAAGACACCATGTGCAAAGGATTTACTTCTACCCTGATCAGACCCACTCTGCAGTGGTAAATCAACCTACCCACCAGGTCCATATCATCCTTCGCAACCCTTAGTGACAAGTTCGTGGAGGATTTTGCAAGCAGCCGGAACTTGGAGAAGACTTCAGGTAGCCTCTACGAAATCCTTTAGCACCAAGTCAAACCCCTTCGTGAATACATAGCTCGTTTCAATCAAGAGGTATTGATCCCGAAATGTAACATCACTCCTACAATCTCAGCCTTCAAGAGACACTTGCTTCAACACGGGGACCTCTACAAAGAATTGACCAAGTATCAGTGAAAGACAATGTAAGACATGCTATCTCAAACTTGGGCCCAGGTAAAATGTGAGGAAGACGTTGCAAACCGCGCCAAGGCAAAGCAGAGGCAGGATCAGATGGCCATCACACCTGACCGAAACAATCGGGATGAGAAGCCCTCCCAGAAATCTACAAAAGACCAGGGAGGTCGGAACCAAGGCAGGTACATACACGGTTCTCCGGAGAGGGCAGAGGGGATGTCAATATCCACTTGGTCAGACATCTCACACCTATCTATATCGAAGCCAACACTCATCTATGTCATAAGGCAGATGGCCTCACATGTTAAGTGGCTCTTGAAAATGAAGGCATCCGATTCCTTCCGGAACCCCGATCACTGGTGCGACTTCCACCACGACCACAACCATAAGATAGAGGATTGCATTGAATTAAAGATCGAAGACAACAAACTCCTCTAGAAGGGGCACCTCCGATAATTTCTTTCGGAAAATCCTAAGGCCCTACTAAATAAGGAGACTACTATGAATTCCATTGGAACAACGCCTGCTTCGCCGCCTCGAGAGGACTGAGTGATTCATGTCATATCAGGAGGTTCAGAAATAAGCGGTATAAATCATGCAGCCACAAAGAAAAACACTTTGAATGCCAAGCTAGGTCAGGAAATATCCAAACCGAAGTGGCAGCTCTTGGGGTGGGACGAAATAACCTTCACTGCAAATGAACAAGAAGAGGTCCTAGCCCCCCATCATGACGCTCTAGTCATATCGCTCACTGTAGTAAATTTTCTGATGAGAAGGATCCTAGTAGAGACTGGAAGCTCTAGCAACATCATCTTCCTCACTAATTACCAGGACCTGGGGCTAGATGCAAGCGTTCTAACCAGGAAGGTAATTCCCGTCGTGGGATTCAGTGGAGAAGTCAAGCAAACTGCCGAAGAAGTGGTTCTCCCGGTTTACACTGAGGGAATCAAAATTTCAACCAAGTTTCTCGTCGTCGACTGCCAATTATCCTATAACATGATCTTGGGAAGACCCTGGATTCACGGCGTGGGAGCTGTACCTTCTACGCTCCACCAATTGGTTATACCCCATGGGGCATCAGTCCATCAGGGTAGATCAGTAGAATCTCGATCCTGCTACGAAACCACCCAGAAGGGAAAGACCATTGTCTTATAGCTAATACAAAACCGGTCCCAAACCGCATGTGTACGGGGACCGAAGACCAGCAAAAGGAAGGATGCACAAAGGGTTTGGGACAGATGGAGGCACAACCGTGCAGCATGGTCAATGAGAAGGATAAGGGCCCACACTGAATTTGGGCGTTCCAATAAATCTAAACTAAAGAAGTGTCACCCAGGAAAGATGACAGCCCGCAAATGTTTTCTCCTTATTGTGCCGAGTACCTCGACATCCAAAGAATTCCAGCCAGCGAGGAGGAGCCGGGAAGCAAATCGAGAAGCCCCAATCTTTCTGCAGAGAGTTGTTTGGTAGACTCATCCTCAACGAGCCCCGAAACAGATCATACCTCGGAAAGCTTCCAAGGTCTTCAACCGCTCCCAGAAGAGGTCGTAGACCCAGCCTAGAGAACTCCAAACTCCCAGTTCCAACATGGTGCCTCCGAAATCGGGGCACAAACATTGAGGACAAACCACCTACGACATCGGGGAAAGGAACCTCGAAGCCCATTAGAGTCCCGCAGAAATCCAACACAGTGGGAACAGAAATTTACACCATCGATTTCCGTAAATAAAGGAACTTAGGGAAACTCCAAATTTCCCAGAGGTTCCAGATATTTGCTTAACCACACGCAAGCAATCAGAATATGATAAAAACAGTAAAGTAATGTGAGAATCGAAAAGAGAGCAAAGAGGTTTCTTATTCCGATTGTGCGTAAGAATGGTACAACGAGGTGAAAGCCTTGGCTACAAGAGCTGACAGCGAGTTTCCTAGTTCTAGTAACCTAAGACTAAAACCCTAGTCGAGACGCAGCTGGATAACAAAAACGGAAAATTGCCTAAATCCTGTAAGTTTTTATGTGAGATGAGAGCTCTGAGAAAATCCCCCTTGTTCTTGTCCTCGAACTTCTGCTTATATACTCCTTCTCTAGGTGGTTGGTCTTTCCTTTTCCGCTCCGATTTGCACTTATCAGAAATCTTCCATTTTTCTCGATCTTTCAATTGTTCTTCGGAAAACTACTATTTTATCTTCAAACTCGACATTTTCCCACTCCTGCAAATAATGGGTAAGCCGACATCATATCTTAGGGTTGGATCTTGTCTTAAGTTGTGAGTGGGTTTTATCGCGTTTTAGGACTTTCCGAGCCGTTTTACGATTTAGCCGTTTTACAACTTTAGAAAAGATAGTTTCCGGATACGATGCCGCTTTTATAAAACATCTCGAGTTAATCGTATAGTTTTCCAATGTTTGGTGTTTTGTTTAACTGTTGCCGTTTTATACGATTTTCTCGAGGTTTTCCGAGAAAACAAGTCTTTAGCGGTTTTTAATAAAATATCTCGAGTTAATCGTGTAGTTTGGCAATGTTCGGTGTTTCGTTTAACCGTTGCCATTTTATACGATTTTCTCGTGGTTTTACAAAAAAATAGACCTTTACGGTTTTTATCGTAAAACTTCAATGGTAAGACAGATCGAGCAAAAACGGGAGATGTTACGATCACGGTTCAGAGTACAATCGAGTCTAGGGGACTGGATGGTTTAGTTCAGATTGCCAACAGGAGAGCTGGACTGGACGGTTTAGCTCGCCGACAAGTGAGCTGGTCAGGGATGGCCAGCTTGCATGTTGGCGAGCTGGACTGGTTGGTTCAGCTCGCAAACAGGCGAGCTGGTCATTTCTCGTATTCTCGATCCAAGATCCTCTCGGAGAATATAAGGAGAAATAATCGTAGGCGTTGATCTCGAGGTTGTCGTTTTCGACCTTAACAGGGGCTTTACCGTTCCGGGGAGTTTGGATGTTACGGTCGTGTTTTCCAATTTGGGCAATTTGAACAATCGCGGATTTTTATATTCTATTTTCCGATGATTTCCAAGATGACGATTGTTAAGGTTACAGAATTGCTTGGTTCGGAAAGTCCTTAAATTTCCTCTTGAAGTTTTTTTCGTATTTCTGAAACCTATTTTTAATTTTGCAGAAATTTTTGTTCGTTGATTCTGTCGTAACAAATTTTGACCCCAACTTATAGCCCCGCAACCCCCAAGCCCGTAAGAATCGTAGAGTTCTTGCGTGCGGTTTGAACTTGTTTGGAAAGTTTGATAGAATTAGGAAGAACTTTAACGACCAAAAGTCCAAAGGTGTATAGTAGAATCTTGCTTATAAATATGTGGAGTAAGTGTTCAAATTCTTTACTCACTTATTTCCACATAATTTTTCCTAAGGTAAAGAAAGTTTCTCTCTTTTTTTCCCTTCCCACTTTTCTTTTCACCTTTGACTATGTTTTCAAAGAGGGTAACCGCTTTGAGACCAGCTCTGATCATTACGGTTCCGATAGGGTAAATTCGCAATATCATGTCGTAGAGCCAATGGAAGATTTTTTGCTACCTTTAGTTGATCCAAAGGATATCGAGGAATATCGAGCTACCGGGGCGAAACAAGTTCTGCCAAGCCCTGGACCTTGGTTCCACGTTTTTTTTATGCCAACCGTGTCGTCGGATGCCCGAGTATGATCTACCCCAATGGTCTTGACACCAATCAAAGTTTCTGTCATGTCCCAGACGCAGTAGAGTTTTGTCTTCCGACGGATGGAGAAGACGATGAGATTTCGCTTGATGGCTATTTCACATGCTATGATGAGTTCTTGACGCAATGTCATTTGTGGTTTCCAATTCCAGAGATCATTGTTTGGTTCCTTCATCGTCTTGGGCTGTCGATAAGTCAAATGACTCCGGGCAGCTTACAACCACTTATCAGGATTTTGGTGCTGAGTTACGAGCGAGGCATGACTCTCGATGCCGATCAGTTCGAAAGTTTACTGAAACCAGATTGGGGATTCAAGAAGGGTTTGGTTGTGCCCCCGTTGCGACATGGCGATAGTTACTGATTTTACGTCGCGCTATCCTTCTTGGAAGAAGAAAATTTTCTATATACGTCTGGATAGTGCATCGGTTGAAGAGAACTGTATCCCTCTTTTCAGGACCAGATGGGGTCAGAAAGGTATCGTGATTATATTGCAAGCATTTTTTGGTCTAGAATATTGATTTTATTCATTTTCTTTTGTTTCTCAAGAGACCAACCCTCTCCCTCCATTTCTGGAAGGTCTGCTGACGGTTATGAATTTGCTTTGAGACGGGAAATGCCGTTGGAATAGCTTTACCCCAAAGCGAGTACACCGTACAGTCGCACTTTATCGATTTCGATTTCTTCCAACTTTGCTGGTTCCCGAAGAAGATCCGTGTACGGAAGGCTTTGTTCCATACGTATCTCCAACGAGGAGGGATAGGTCAAAGTTCCGCAAAGATAGTCATGTGGTTGTTGAAAATGATGCTTCTCATGATGCTGATTCCTCCCTCGACAACATACTCAAGGATTTCCTTGATAGTCAGGAAGATGGGAGTGTTCGGACATGTGCCGGCGGATCTTCATCTTCTAATTTTTTGGATGGCGACCCTGCCCATGTTCCAGAATTTATCAAAGCGTCCGGGCAATTTAATCAGGTTAGTTTTACGTTTACGATACATGACCGGAAAGTTTTGCTTAACTCTTATCGTTCTCTCTTTTTTTTTTTTGCAGGGCCTTCTTACTATGAGCTGAGCTCTTAGTACGCGCAGCACCAAGGCCCGTCTTGCGGAGTTTCGTGTGGATTTGGCGGAGAAGGAGGCTGCTCGTATTAAAGAGGAGATCGACATTAATCCCTTTCGTGCTCAAGAGTAGGCTGAAAGGGAGGTTGCTCTTGTGAAGGAGGAGTACGTGGCTGACGCTTGTCGTGTTAAGGAGCTTTCCGATCAGAGAGTTCGTTGTGCTCGTCGAGAGGGTAAGAGAGAAATTTCTGAGGAAATGAAGATTCGTCGTGAACGGTTTGTGACCCAATACTTGAGGATAAATGAGGCACAAAGAAGCAAGGGAGACTATCGTGAGTGTCTTGGTGTGGTGGGTGGGTTACACCTTACCCAACTCGCGGACTACTCGTATGAGAAACAGTATGCCAAGCAAAAGGCGTGCTTGGCAAGGAATGAGAAGAAGCAATCTGAACTCCTTGACCTTGAGGCGCGTATGTGGGCGGAGTGGGATCCGATTATGGTGTCGCCGGGCTCGGTTGAAGTTGGTGCAGAAATCCCAGACGAAGGTGGCGAGGATGATCAGCCGGGGACTGATGCGGATGCTGGCCAATACTCGGCTCATGTGTTTTATGACTTTGATGATTGAAGTTTTCGAGGTATCAACGACCGCCGTAAGTGGTGTCCTCATCTGAGAAGAACGTGGCGAGCAAAAGTCGATCTTTTATGTAAGTAAGACGCTACTCAACTTGGAAACAACATTTTTTCAGTCTCATACTATCGTTGTGCCCACTTCTTTCCCTCTCCGCACAATTCTGCACAGTCCCAGCCAATCGGGAAGATTAGCAAAATGGGCAATCGAGTTGAGCGAGTACGACATTGAATATCGCGCAAAGACTTCCGCGAAATCGCAAGTACTCGCAGACTTCTTGGTAGAACTCCCAACGAGAGGCACACCCGACCAGGAGCCGAACTCGACCTGGATCATGTACGTCGACGGATCCTCATCCACGCAAGGCTCCGGGATCGGCATCTGACTCGCATCCCCGACGGGAGAAGTGTTGGAACAATCATTTCGATTGATTTTCCACGCTTCAAACAACGAAGCCGAATACGAGGCCTTGATCGCTGGATTGCGACTAGCTCGCGGTCTAAAGATTCGTAATCTCCACGCTTACTGCAATTCCCAGCTAGTGGATAACCAGTTCAGCGAGGAGTACGAAGCAAGGGACGAAAGGACGGAAGCATACCTGACCTTGGTCAAGGACCTAGCCCGAAAGTTTGATCAATTCCCCTTTACTAGGATCCCTCGAGCTGAAAACGCCTAAGTAGACGCCCTGGCCGCCTTGGCATCGCGTTCCGATCCTAGTTTGAGCACGGTAATTCCCGTGGAGTTCATCAAACACCCTAGCATCGAACCGTCCATAGTCATAAACCTGATCAACAAACCGGAAGACGGTATCGGTGAAAAGGATAACCGTCCAGCCGTAGATCAGTCTGAATACGGATTCGGCCATCCATGGATGGAAACAATCCTCGCATACATAACCAACGGAGAACTCCGATTGGAAAAATGGGTGGCCCAAAAAATAAAGACTCAGACCGCACGGTACGTTCTAGTTGTCGGAGAACTCTATAAGTGGAGATTCTCCGGACCACTTATGACCAGTGTGCAAGGGGAAAAAGCGCTGCGGATAATGCAAGAAGTGCATTCCGGTTCCTGCGGAAACCATTCCGGCGGAAGATATCTCGCAATAAAAATCAAACGCCATAGGTATTTCTGGCCAACGATAGTCAAAGATTGCAAGGATTTCTCGAGAAAGTGTGAGAAGTGCCAACGACACGCTCCAACTATCCATCAACCAGCCAAAGTTCTCTCGTCCCTTTCGGCACCATATCCGTTCATGCGATGGTCGATGGATATAGTCGGGCCGATGCACGCGCCGAAACAAAAACGTTTCTTATTAGTCCTAACCGACTTCTTCTCCACGTTTTTCGAAGCGGACTCTTACGCAAGCATTAAAGACACCCAAGTTTCGTAAGGAAAAATATAGTTTGAAGACACGGAATCCCATACAAAATCGTAACAGATAACGGGTCTCAATTCATCTCGACTAGGTTCGAAGCTTTCTGCGAGAAATGGAAAATACGATTGACAAAATCAACTCCAAGATATCCTCAAGGCAACGGAAAAGCTGAGACCATTAATAAAACTATCATCGACGGCCTCAAAAAACGCCTCGACGTCAAAAAGGGTAAGTGGGCTGAGGAGCTCGAAGGATTTTTGTGGTCGCACCGCACAACCCCGAGACGAGCGACGGGTGAAACTCCTTTTGCCTTCATGTACGGAAGAGAATGCATGATCCCAGAAGAAGTCTAATTTTCGGGAGTACACAGAAGGTTACTTCCGGAATGGGAAAAGTGTAACAACCTAATGCTGCTCGAAGAACTCGATCTGGTTAACGAATGACGGGATCAGGCCCTCATCCAGATTCAGAACTATCAGCAAGCGGCGGAAAAGTACTATAACTCAAACGTACTAGGCCGCAGATTTCATGAAGGCGAACTAGTCTTACGAATTTTTTTCCAAAACACCGCAAAACGAAATGCCGGGAAATTGGGAGCCAACCGGGAAGGACCATACAGAGTCATAAAGGTAGTCCAGCCGGGAGCATATGAAATCGCGAACATGCAGGGAACCAAAATTCCCCGATCGTGGAACGCGATGCATCTCAAAAAATACTATCACTAGGCAACGCACCCGCAAAACACTGAACTACGAGACGGCTTGATCCCCCTAAAGGGTACGTAGGCATCTCGTCGCAAGACAAGACCAGCTGTCCCCCCTCATTAAAGGGGGGGGGGGTAGGTGAGTATACGTGTACTCGTATACTCTCAAAATTCCGAACTCGAAATTTCTCAAACTTTTATCCGCAACGCAGAGAGAAAAAAAAAATTCATGAATACAGCAAGACGTCGCCAATATTCGAAAGAAATCGTTTCTCAACAAAAAACAACAATAAGCAGTCCGTCTGCGACTATAAAAAGGACATACATAGCTTCTTAACATATAATCCCTTCGCGAAGGTCCAAACAATGTTAACATCTATCATCTAAAAGTTTGTTGCTAATCACAACAAACTCGCAACAGTCCTAAACAAACTTAAGTTATCTCGCAGAGATTGTTAACATCTATCACCTAAAAGCTGGTCACCTCAAAGCAGCTCGCCGTACGTCGAGCTGACTGTCCCGAGCCTCAATCTCCCGTGTCGTTGACGGAAGGCATACGTCCTTCCATTCGATCATGCTCTGCACGATGGTCGAAACGTCCCTCGTTTCGTCTCGATCCGTCTTACCATTCATGTTTTACGATAAAAATCATAAAAGTTTTCTTTTCTCGTAAAGTTCGGGAAGATCGTTTAAAACGACAACGATTATATGGAACATCGTGCATTGTCAAACTATACGATCAACTCGAGAAATCTTATAAAAACGGCATCGTATCAGGAAACGATCTCGCCTAAACTCGTAAAACGGTTTTTATCGCAAAACAGCTCAGACAGCCCAAAAGCGCGATAAAAGTCAACTTGCGACTTTAAACGAAATCCAGCCCAAAGATACAGTGACAGTTTTATATTTACTCGCAGAAAGAAGATAAATTTTAATTTTGAAGATAAATGTCAAGTTTGAAGATAAATAGAAGATTTCCGCAAAGAAAATGGAAAGCTCGAGATAAATGGAAGATTCCCGATAAACTCGAATCTGGGCGAAAAGGAAGGACTAAGCCGCCTAAGGAGGGAGTACATAAGCAGAAGGCTAAGGAAAGAGCACGAGGACGAATTCTAGACCTAGAAAAACAGCTGTTAACTTAGGCGAATTAAGGACTTAGGTGGCTAGACTAGCAAGTCGGATCCTTAGAACGTTTTGTCGTCTAAGTTCCCCGATTCTCTTTGTAACAGCATTCAATCTCTTTATCAATAAAAGCTTATACGCAAATTTTTCATCGGTGTTCAGTTTATCTTTTTCGTTTTAGTGGTTTCGGCAGAGATCGAGGACCTCAAGAGAATTAGGGTTTTCCCTAAGTTTCCATATTTGACAGAAAATTGACAGTGCGAATTTTGGTTCCCACACCGATTTTCAATGGGACGACTAATCCCAAAGCGCACCTGCATTCCGTTCCGATCACTATGGGGCGAGCAAAGCTCAAGGAAAGCGAAAAGAACGCGGGTTACTGTTGGGGTCAAAATCGGTACGACGGAATTAATAGCCAAAACTCCCCGCGAAAGAACCAAAAGAACAGTTTTATAAAACCCGAGGAATGGTTTTATAAAACTCAAAGTCATTAATAAAACTCGCAGACCGTTTTATAAAACTCGAGAAATCGTTTTATAAAACTCGAGAAATCGTTTTATAAAACTCGAGAAATCGTTTTATAAAACTCAAGAATCGTTTTATAAAACTCGAGAATCGTTTTATAAAACTCGAGAATCGTTTTATAAAACTCGAAAATCGTTTTATAAAACTCGAGAAATCATTTTATAAAACTCGAGAATCGTTTTATAAAACTCGAAGATCATTTTATAAAACTCGAAGATCATTTTATAAAACTCGAGAAATCGTTTTATAAAACTCGAGAATCGTTTTATAGAACTCGAAGATCGTTTATAAAACTCGAGAAATCGTTTTATAAAACTCGAGAAATCGTTTTATAAAACTCGAGAAATCGTTTTATAAAACTCGAGAAATCGTTTTATAAAACTCGAGAATCGTTTTATAAAACTCGAAGATCGTTTTATAAAACTCGAGAAATCGTTTTATAAAACTCGAGAATCGTTTTATAAAACTCGAAGATCGTTTTATAAAACTCGAAGGTCGTTTTATGAAATCCAAAGATCGTTTTATAAAACTCGAGAATCGTTTTACGAAACCGCAAAAAACCGAAAAAGCCGATGGGCGAACTAGAGACTTCCCAGACACTCTGCGTCTCGATTTCCCGCATTCCCGATTCAAAACTTACGTCTTTCGACAAGGTCGCGTTCTAAACCACGACCGAAATATCTCCCGTTCCACCTCGATCCGACTTACCGTTCGAGTTTTGAAATAAAAATCGTAAAACTTCGTTTTCTCGGAAAGAACTCGAGGAAATCGTATAAAACGGCAACGGTTAAACGAAACACCGAACATTGCTTAAATTATACGATTTATTCGAGATTTCTCGTTGAAATCATAAAAAACGCGCTTTTAATAAAAAACGCCGAGTAAGTCGTAAAATACGTGTTTTTAATAAAAAGTCGAGTAAATCGTAAAACTTTGCGATTAACTTGAGAAATTTATTAAAAACGACGTCAGATCAGGAAACGATCCCGTAAAAAGTCGGGAAACGGTTTTTTATCGCAAAACGACCCGGAAGGACCTAAAACGCGATAAAAACCCATCTCGCGATTTCAACGGAATATAACCCGCAGATTTGATAACGTTTTGATGGTTTACTCGCAGAAGGAAAATAAAAGTCAAGTTTAAAGATAAAAGGAAGGTTTGAAGAGAAATAGAAGATTTCCGCGGAAGAAAAGGAAGGATCGAGAAGAATGGAAAATTCCCGATTTAGTCAAATCTGGGCGAAATGGAAAGATCGGATAGCCAAGACGAGGAGTATATAAATAGGAGGTCTAGGGCAGAAGCATGGAGACACGAAATTCAGACCTCTCACCACCAAAACTAGCATTTAGGAATATATCCGTTTTTCTGTTAGCGAGCTGCGTCTCAATTAGGGTTTTCGTTCTTAAGCTTTTCGGCTACTCTTTTGTACCAGTTCTACGCAGATTCGGAATAAGAACCTCTTTGCTCTCTATTTCGTTTATTTTCATTCAAATTCTAAGTTATCGTTTTCTTATTTTTCGTTGTGCGGTTCTCGCAGATAGCCGGTTCCTCTGGA
>CAKOAT010287377.1:159833-187864 GCA_932364175.1 Eruca vesicaria subsp. sativa | reverse complement strand
AGGTGGCAATCGACACCCACAGTTTGGCGCTAGAAGGAGGGTGGGTCGGATCTATCTTACACCGTAGCCGCAACATGTCCAACGAAGAAACGATGGCTGGTGACAACCAAACTCGCAACGAACGCGACAACGTTGAAACACCACTACCAAAAGACGCGCCTGCGGCCAACGCTACGAACGCTAACGCCGAGACCGTCGAAAAGATGCTTTCCGAGTTTAATAAAAAAAATGGAAGAGCAGGAAAAGCTCATTGGTTCGCTCACAAAACGGCTCGAAACCCTAACTGCGAGAACCAAAGCAATTCGCCCCCGCGGAACTACCAAAATCCGCGGAAGGAGACTCGATTTCGGCGCTCCTACGGATCGTCCCAGAATCGATCAGGGAAACGTACCGGAAAAGGATTCCGGAAAAGAAAACCCTGACACGACACTGAACGAATCGGAAAAATCTCCTATTCGCGAACAGGAGACCGAAGGTGACGGCATCGAAAGGGTCAACTTGGAAACGAGCGACCAGGCTGACTCGACAGACGAAGACGCCGACGTCCATCCTAGGAGAAGAAAAACTCGCAGTCCTCAACCGGAGTCGTCTCCCGAACGTTCCTTTACTGCTTTACTGGAGACGAAGGGGAACTCGACTTCGCACGATACGCAAAAACCGCCGAGGAGCGATCTCCGGTCACTCGCAGCAAACGCCGACAAGGTCGGAAAACTGCTGGCAATCAGACCGAGATTCGTGATCTCCGCGAATATATCACCAAAACGGCCGCAGCGGTAAAAGCGGTGAAATCTCAGATTCACCACGCTACCAGCGCCGCACCCGAGATCGATCGGCTACTATACGAGTCTCGTAAAACGCCTTTCACGGCCCGTGTCACCGAGATCAAACTGCCTGATCCCGGAAAGCTTAAGGTGCCAACTTACGACAGGACGTCCGATCCCAAAGCGCACCTGCAAGCGTTCCAGATCACCATGGGACGAGCCAAGCTCAAGGACCACGAAAAAGACGCAGGCTACTGCTGCCTCTTCGTCGAAAACCTAGAAGGAGCTGCGCTCGAATGGTTCGCCAAACTTAGGCAAAACTCGATCAGAAGTTTCCGTCGACTGGCTTCGGAGTTCCTGAAACAGTACTCGATGTTCATTAACCCGGAAACCTCCGACGCCGATCTTTGGAGCTTGGTGCACGAGGAGGACGAATCTCTCCGCGATTTCATGAGCAGATTCAAACTCGTCATGGCTAGGGTTAGCGGGATAAGCGACAAAGCCGCCATTGACGCGTTAAGGAAATCGCTCTGGTATAAATCAAAGTTCCGCAAATGGATAACTCTCGAAGAACCGCGGACGATCCAGGATGCGCTCCATAAGGCCACCGACTTCATAACCATCAAAGAGGAAACTAAAATCCTGTCCGAGAAGCATAAGCCGACGAAAACATCCGCGAAGGATAACGCGTCCGAGCAGAATTAGAAAAAGAAAAGCTCTCGTAACGACAAATTCGTCCATCACGAGGGACAGGATCTCCGAGGGGCGCATAACTACGCTATCAACTCCGGTTCGGAGCAAGGGTGAACTACGGGTAACACGTGGACGAGAAATTCGAATTACGACGAGAATTCTTTCTGCAACCTCCACTAAACCCATGGTCATTCCACCGTGAACTGCAAAGTTCTCGGCGCCAGACTGGCCGCAAAGTTAGTCGCGGGAGAACTTTCCGAGATATCTAGTGTCAAGGATCTTATCCGCGATTCGGATCGCGTCCCGAAGAATGACAATAACGTGCAAACTCCGCCTCAGGGAAATCAGTCGGGCGAAAAACGCAGACGAAGAGCAGACGAGAAGGGTAACGATGCTAACCGCCGAAAAATCAACATGATCATCGGCGAATCGCCATACTTCAACGACACCGTCTCGTCAATAAAATCCTACCAACGTAAAGCCGAAACCGGCTCGAGTTGGAAGGTGCCGATGGACGATTCTCCGATAGGAGTAATCTCTTTCAACGATGCTGAAACCGGCGGAATCGACCAACCGCATACCGATCCCCTTGTCATCGATTTGGTGATAAGCGATCTAGAGGTTGCTCGAATCCTGGTTGATACCGGAAGCACGGTCAACGTCATCTTCCGCAACCGCTAGCACGAATGGGGATCGACCTCTCGGAAGTCGAACCAATTCCAAAACCGTTGACTAGTTTCTCCGGCGAAACGTCAATGACTCTGGGATCAATCCGACTACCGGTCGTCGCGAAAGAAGTGACGAAAATCGTTAACTTCGCGGTAGTCGATTTCCCGGCTATCTACAACGTGATTATGGGCACGCCTTGGATAAATTCCATGAGGGCGGTTCTGTCCACGTATCACTTAGGCATCAAATTCCCGACACCTACGGGAGTCGCAGTAATTTGGGGATGCCAAAGACAATCGCAATCTTGCTTCCTGGCCGAACATAAGCTGAGGCAAATGGCGGTCGGGATCGTGAAACCAAAACGGGCAAAGGTCACGCCACCGCCCGCAGACGACGACCCGAAGCAAGCAACGGCCGAGAAACCAGAAGTTTCCGCACCCATCGCTTCCACCCAACCGGAGGAGACAATCCCGGACAAAGACATCGATCCCGCGACTGAAGTGATCGAGAAGTCTACGACAGCCGAGTAAGCATACTCGCGCAAACAACCAGAACTACGAGATGGCTTGATTTCCGAAAGGAATACGTAGGCAGCTCGCCTAAAGACGAGTTCAGCTATCCCCCCTTCCAAAGCGCGGGGGGGGGGGGGGAGTGGGTGAGTATACGAGTATTCGTATACTCTCGAAATTTTATCGCAAAATTTCTTTTAGCTTTGTAATCGAAAAATTTTCGAAATTTTTAATAAAGACAAAGTTAAAATATCTCTGCAACCATCAAAAAACGCAAATCCGGAAAATTGTTTCCGCAGTAACAACTACTTAATCGTTTTTATAAAAACTCGCATATCAAAATATTTTCGGAAAGAATGGGCGAGACGTCCCCTAAATTCTCGAAGAAAAATATTCCCTCCAAGTCTGTCCGCGACTATAAAAACACAAACGCTCGGCGATTGGCCCCGTCGAGCACGCTAGCCGTCCTAAACAAATGCACCGACCTATCGGTCCGCATACATCCGACGAGGATAAAATAGCGCGCTATAAAAGAAATCCAAATTTTTGGTCAGCACTTCCGGGCAACTTAGAAATTGTTCCCGGTGAGATGCTCGGTTCCAACCAGACGAATCGTATAAGCCGAGAACCTATCGCAGATTCTAAATCGGTATGGAATCAGGTTAAAATCGCAACGGGCAAAACGAAAGTCGATTAGTCATCGCACAGCCCCAATCCGAAAGTAAACCTAGGTCTTGCCCTAAACCCAGCACACTGGTTGCTAACGTCTCAAGGCATGAATCGAGATCCTAAAGGCATGTCTCTTCGCCCACGTCTAAACACTCGCGAAAAATCGAAATCTCCCGAGTTAACGAATCGGACGATTTACACCAAAGAGTTAGGTACGAGATGACAACTCGTATTCTTTCCTCTACATCTAACATAAAAAACGAATTTCATACTTAGAAAGTATTTTATTATTAAAAGCATCCGAATACACACCGCCCAGCGGTAGGGATTCAAAGCCACCAACGGCCAGTCCCGGAAAAACAACGACAAAATCAAAAAAACTAAGAACATCACACGTAAAAGTCATCAAACGCAGGCTGATCGACTTCACCATCTACATCCGAAATCCCAGGACCGACTTCAACCGAATCCAGCGACACCACGACAGGATTCCATTGATCCCATATGCGCGCCTTAAGGTCGAAAAATTCGGACTGCATATCTTTTTCCCGATTCAAATCTTCCCATCGCACTTGGGATTCCTTAGCAAACGAATACCCTTCATTCTGAGTCAGGGATAACCCATGAACGATCCCGCGACATTCACGATAATCACCATGCACCCGTTGAACAGCTTCCGCATCCGAATAACCGGTTGCAAATCGCTCACGACGAACCTTCATCTCCTCGGCAACCTCTCGTTTGCCAGCACGACGAGCACGACGAATCCTTTGGTCAGAAAGCTCCTTAGCACGACGAGACCTGGTTGCGCACTCATCCCTCACGCGAGCAACCTCCCTCGCGACCATTTCTTTGGCTTGGTTGGCCTCGACCTCTGCCGAAGACGAGCAACTTCCTTTTCGGCCATGTTCGCTCGGAACTCGGCAAGGCGAGCCTCAGCAGTATGGTTGTCCAGGGCTCGGCTCATGATGAGGAAACCCTACCAAAGAGAAGAGTTAAGCCATGTCATAAAAACTGCTCGAAAAAGAAAACAATAAACGCACGTACCTCCTTTGCTATCTCAGACCCCCTAGTAAGCTCTGGAACTTGATCATGGTCAATGTCCGGAAAATGGGAGGTCGATGAACCGCCCGCCCTCGTCTAGAAGCCATCTTCCGCCTGATTATCAAGAAAATCCTTGAGGATATTATCAGGAGAAGTCGCGCGCTCAAAGTCATCGTCTTCAATTACCAGATTTTTATCCCTTCGGAAGCGAGATTTTCCACTCCCCATCGAGGGAACATGCGGAATGAACTCTCCGATAAACGGATCCTCCTCGTAAATCAGAGAATCCGCAAAACGTCGAGATCGGAAGAGGGCAACCGCTTGACAGACGTGTTGCGGAGAAAAACTGCACCAACCAACTTAACCACGTTTGAAAGAAGTGGTGATATCCGGAAGATCAGCGGGATACGGAGGCAAAGGGTTGGTCACTGCGGAAAAACAGGAAGTCATCTTAAAAAAAAAAAAATATTTATATATATATATAATAATAATAATAATAATAATAATAATAATAATAAGGGTTCGTGCGAGTTCGAGTCGTATACCTCTCCGACACACGTGGTCGTAAAGAACGGAATGCCACCCTCCTCGACCGACGCACCGTCGATATGAACATAGAAGAAATTCTTCTTCCAAGCAGTAGAAGGCGTTGAGCAGCCCGTAACAATTTCATCACGAGGTCTTAGAGTGATCCTCCGCGATTGCCCTGTAGGCTTTAACAGACCCTCGAGATGATCGACGGTAAAGATGATTCCCTGCTCGTAACTTAGCGTCAAAAGACCGACGAGTTGCTTTAAACTTGGAGGAGTCAATTGACTAATCGACAGTTCCAGCCTGTGAAGGAAATGCACAATGACCTCCGGAATCGGGAACCATAGGTGGCATTGTTGCAGGAAAATGTTGTAACAAGTGAAGAAGCCGTCGGGCGCATCCTCGTCGCTCTCCCCGGCAAGTGGAGAACGAAACTCAACAGCCTCTGGGACTAGGCAGAATTCACGCATGTAATCAACGCTGTTAAAAAGCGTCAAGCTCGGACGGCCGGAAATCTGATCGACGTCCGACAAAGCTGGAACCCAAGTTCCAGGCCTAGCGGACCCCGACTTGTCTCCGATCGCCCAAAAAGCCTCGATATCCGCCGGATCGGCTAACGGGGACGAATACTCTTCTTTCGGATCCAAGGCTGGAGGCTGCGAACTCGTTCCCTCAGAATTTTGAAAATTTGAACTAGTTGAGGAACGAGTTTTTCTTCCTGAAAACATGTTTGAAGATCTTCAGAGAAAGTGGAGAGAAAAATTTCTTGAATAAGTTGTAAATGATGGAGTAAAGAATTCAAAATTTTACTCCATATACTTATAGGAAAGAATTTTACTATTCACCCTTGGACTTTTGGCCATTAAAGTTCCGCCTAATTCCACCAAACTCGCCAAACGAGCTCAATCCACTCGCAAGAATCTCACGATTCTTACGAGCTGGGGGGCTAACTGTTGGGGTCAAAATCGGTACGATGAAATTAATAGCCAAAACTCCCCGCGAAAGAACCAAAAGAACAGTTTTATAAAACCCGAGGAATGGTTTTATAAAACTCAAAGTCATTAATAAAACTCGCAGACCGTTTTATAAAACTCGAGAAATCGTTTTATAAAACTCGAGAAATCGTTTTATAAAACTCGAGAAATCGTTTTATAAAACTCGAGAAATCGTTTTATAAAACTCGAGAATCGTTTTATAAAACTCGAGAATCGTTTTATAAAACTCGAGAATCGTTTTATAAAACTCGAGAATCGTTTTATAAAACTCGAAGATCGTTTTATAAAACTCGAGAAATCGTTTTATAAAACTCGAGAATCGTTTTATAAAACTCGAAGTTCGTTTTATAAAACTCGAGAAATCGTTTTATAAAACTCGAGAATCGTTTTATAGAACTCGAAGATCGTTTTATAAAACTCGAGAAATCGTTTTATAAAACTCGAGAAATCGTTTTATAAAACTTGAGAAATCGTTTTATAAAACTCGAGAATCCTTTTATAAAACTCGAAGATCATTTTATAAAACTCGAGAAATCGTTTTAAAAAAACTCGAGAAATCGTTTTATAAAACTCGAGAATCGTTTTATAAAACTCGAAGATCGTTTTTTAAAACTCGAGAAATCGTTTTATAAAACTCGAAGATCGTTTTATAAAACTCGAAGATCGTTTTATAAAACTCGAAGGTCGTTTTATGAAATACAAAGATCGTTTTATAAAACTTGAGAATCGTTTTACGAAACCGCAAAAAACCGAAAAAGTCGTAAAACGCGAACTAGGACATGCTCGACTAGTTCGCCGATGGGCGAACGAGAGACTTCCCGGACACTTCGCGTCTCGATTTCCCGCATTCCCGATTCCAAACTTACGTCTTTCGACAAGGTCACGTTCTAAACCACGGCCGAAATATCTCCCGTTCCATTTCGATCCGACTTACCGTTCGAGTTTTACGATAAAAACCGTAAAACTTCGTTTTCTCGGAAAGAACTCGAGGAAATCGTATCAAACGGCAACAGTTAAACGAAACACCGAACATTGCTTAAACTATATGATTTATTCGAGATTTCTCGTTGAAATCATAAAAAATGCGCTTTTAATAAAAAAACGCCGAGTAAGTCGTAAAAAACGTGTTTTTAATAAAAAGTCGAGTAAATCGTAAAACTTTGCGATTAACTTGAGAAATATATTAAAAACGACGTCATATCAGGAAACGATCCCGTAAAAAGTCGGGAAACGGTTTTTTATCGCAAAACGGCCCGGAAGGACCTAAAACGCGATAAAAACCCATCTCGCAATTTCAACAGAATCTAACCCGCAGATTTGATAACGTTTTGACGGTTTACTCGCAGAAGGAAAATGAAAGTCAAGTTTAAAGATAAAAGGAAGGTTTGAAGAGAAATAGAAGATTTCCGCGGAAGAAAAGGAAGGATCGAGAAGAATGGAAAATTCCCGATTTAGTCAAATTTGGGCGTAATGGAAAGATCGGATAGCCAAGACGAGGAGTATATAAATAGGAGGTCTAGGGCAGAAGCATGGAGACACGAAATTCAGACCTCTCACCACCAAAACTAGCATTTAGGAATATATCCGTTTTTCTGTTAGCGAGCTGCGTCTCAATTAGGGTTTTCGTTCTTAAGCTTTTCGGCTACTCTTTTGTACCAGTTCTACGCAGATTCGGAATAAGAACCTCTTTGCTCTCTATTTCGTTTATTTTCATTCAAATTTTAAGTTATCGTTTTCTTATTTTTCGTTGTGCGGTTCTCGCAGATAGCCGGTTCCTCTGGAAACTTAGGGTTTTCCCGAAGTTTCCTTTTTTACGATTTATTTGACAGTAGGTGCAAATCGACACCCACAGTTACTGCCGTCTCTTCGTTGAAAACCTAGAAGGGGCAGCGCTCAAATGGTTCGCTTGACTTAAGCGGAATTCGATCGGGATTTTCCGCCAGCTTGCCTCGGAGTTTCTGAAGCAATACTCGTTGTTCATAAACCAAGAGACTTCTGATGCCGACCTCTGGAGTCTATCCCAGAAGGAAAACAAACCTCTCTGCGACTTCATGAGTAAGTATAAACTCGATCACCCGCATGCTGACCCTCTCGTCCTTGACTTAGTCATAAGCGATCTAGAGGTTGCTCGAGTACCGTTGATACCGGAAGCACCGTCAACGTGATCTTCCACGACAGTTTGATGCGAATGGGAATCAGATTAACGGAGATGAACCTATTCCAAAGCCATTGACCAGTTTCTCCGGCGAAACGGCTATGAATCTAGGATCAATAAGACTCCCGGTGGCCGCAAAAGAATTAACCAAGATCGTTACTTTCATAGGTTGATTGACCGGCCATCTATAATGTAATAATTGACACACCTTATATAAACGCCATGAAGGCAGTTCCGTCAACATACCACTTAGGCATCAAGTTTCCGACTCCTACGGGAGTAGCAGCAATTTTGGGATGCCAAAGACAACTGCGGTCTTGCTTTTTAGCAGAACATAAGCTAAGGCAAATGGTTATTGCCATCGTGAAACCAAAATGGGTGAAATCAACTCCGCCAACCACATAAAATGACCCCGAATCTGCAACGGTCAAGAAGCAACAAGCTCCCGAACCCATCGCTTTTACCCAACTGGAGGAGAAAAACCCGGAAAAAGACACCAATCCAGCAACCAAAGCGATCGACACGTCTGCAATAGCCGAGAGAATAAACTCGCGCAGATATCAGAAATACGAGATGGCTTGATTCCCGAAAGGGATACGTAGGCAGCTCGCCTAAAGACAAGTCCATCCGCGACTATAAAATCACAAACGCTCGTCGATTGGCACCGCCGAGCACATCTGCCATCTTACACAAACGCATACGACCCACTGGTCCTTATATATTCGACTAGGATAAAATAGCGCGCTATAAAAGAAATAAAAAATTTGGGTCAGCAGTTTCGAGGATGCTCGATTTTGACCATACTATTGGGGTCAAAATCGGTTACGATGAAATCAACAACCAAATATTTTCACGGAGGTTAAAAATAAAGATTTAAAGATGAAAAAGTGTCAAGAAGAAATCGAACGATTCTCCAAACAAAGCAATTCCTAAAAACTTGACAATCGACATCTTGGAAATTGTCGGGAAATCAAACAAAACAGCCCGCGATTGTTTTATTGGCCAAGTTAACAAAAACGGCCGTAACACCCAAACTCTCTGAGATGTTAAAACAATTGTTAAAGATCGGAGTCAACGCCTACGGACACGTCTCCTTACATCCTCAAAGGTCTCGGGTCGAGAAAACAAGAAAAGACCAAAGCCGAGCAACCGTCCAGCTCGCCAACGGGCAATCTCGGGCACACATGTGACCATATCTCCCGTGAGCCACATCAGTCCAGCTCGCCCATGGGCAAGCTGACCACACCTATGACCAGCTCGCTCATGGCGAGCTGCACTCATCAAGTCCATCTCGCCCATGGGCGTGCTGACCAAACCTGTGAGAAAAAAAAGAAATCATGAATATAGCAAGACGTCGCCAATATTCGAAATATATCAATTCTCTACAAAAAACAACAATAAGCAGTTCGTCCGCTACTACAAAAAAGACATATATAGCTTCTTAAGATATAATCCCTTCGCGAAGGTCCAAACAATGTTTAAATCTATCACCTAAAAGTTTATTGCTGATCACAACAAACTCGCAACAGTCCTAAACAAACTTAAGTTATCTCGCAGAGATTGTTAACATCTATCACCTAAAAGCTGGTCACCTCAAAGCAGCTTTCCGTACGTCGAGCTAACCGTCCCGAGCCTCAATTTCCCGTGTCGTTGACACAAGGCATACGTCCTTCGGTTCGATCATGCTCTGAACCATTGTCGAAACGACCCTCGTTTCGTCTCGATCCGTCTTACCGTTCAAGTTTTAAGATAAAAATCATAAGTCTTCTTTTCTCGTAAAGTTCAGGAAGATCGTATAAAACGGCAACGATTAGATGGAACATCGTGCATTGTCAAACTATACGATAAACTCGAGAAATCTTATAGAAAAGACATCGTATCAGGAAATGATCTCGCCTAAAATTGTAAAACGGTTTTTATCGCAAAACGGCTCGGAAAGCCCAAAAGCGCGATAAAAGTCAACTTGCGACTTTAAAAAAAAAATCCAGCCCAAAGATACAATGACAGGTTTAATATTTACTCGCAGAAAGAAGATAAGTGTTAAGTTTGAAGATAAATGTCAAGTCTGAAGATAAATAGAAGATTTACGCAATGAAAATGGAAAGATCGAGATAAATTGAATATTCCCCATAAACTCAAATCTGGGCGAAAAGGAAAGATTAAACCGCCTAAGGAGGGAGTATATAAGCAGAAGGCCAAGGACAGAGCACGAGCACGAATTCTAGACCTAGAAAAACGGCTGTTAGCTTAGGCGAATTTAGGACTTAGGTGGCTAGACTAGCAAGTCGGATCCTTAGAACGTTTTGTCGTCTAAGTTCCACGATTCTCTTTGTAACAGCATTCAATCTCTTTATCAATAAAAGATTTTACGCAAATTCTTCATCTGTATTCAGTTTATCTTTTTTGTTTTAGTGGTTTCCGTAGAGATCCAGGACCTCGCGAGTATTAGGGTTTTCCCTATGTTTCCATATTTGACGAAAAATTGACGGAGCGAATTTCGGTTCCCACACCGACTTAGGATGGGACGACTAATCCCAAAGCGCACCTGCAGTTCGTTCAGATCACTATGGGGAGAGCAAAGCTCAAGGAAAGCGAAACGAACACGGGTTACTGCCGTCTCTTTGTCGAAAACCTAGAAGGGGCAGCGCTCAAATGGTTCGCTCGACTTAAGGGGAATTTGATCAGGATTTTCCGCCAGCTTGCCTCGGAGTTTCTGAAGAATTACTCGTTGTTCATAAACCAAGAGACTTCGGATGCCAACCTCTGGAGTCCATCCCAGAAGGAAAACGAACCTCTCTGCGACTTCATGAGAAAGTTCAAACTCATCATCGCTAGGGTTAGCGGAATAAGCGACAGAGCAGCCATCGACGCGCTAAGAAAGTCGCTGTGGTTCAAGTTGAAGTTCAGAAAATGGATAACTCTCAAGAAGCCGCGTACGATCCAGGACGCACTCCACAAAGCTACCGATTTCATCGTCATCAAAGAGGAAACTAAGATCCTGGTGGAACAGCGTAAACCGACGAAGACGTCAGCAATAGATGCTGCGTCTGAGCAAAAGCCAAAAAATAAAAACCCTCGTAACGACAGGTACATCCATCACGAGGGACAGGATCTCCAAGTGGGCATAACTACGCCATTAACCGCGAGGAACACGTGGACCAGGAACTCGAGTTACAACGAGAACGCTTTCTGCAACTTCCACCCGACCTGCGGCCATTCAACCGTAAACAATCTTAAGCGAGATCGCTTCCTGATACGATGCCGTTTTTATTAGATTTCTCGAGTTGATCGTATAGTTTGACAATGCACGATGTTCCATCTAATCGTTGCCGTTTTAAACAATCTTCCCGAACTTTACGTGAAAAGAAGACTTTTATGATTTTTATCGTAAAACATGAACGGTAAGACGGATCGAGACGAAACGGGGACGTCTCGACCATGGTTCAGAGCATGATCGAATGGAAGGACGTATGCCTTGCGTCAACGACACGGGAGATTGAGGCTCGGGATGGTCAGCTCGACGTACGGCGAGCTGCTTTGAGGGGACCAGCTTATAGGTGATAGATGTTTGCAATCTCTGCGAGATAACTTAAGTTTGTTTAGGACTGTTGCGAGTTTGTTGTGATCAGCAACAAACTTTTAGGTGATAGATGTTTGCAATGTCTGCGAGATAACTTAAGTTTGTTTAGGACTGTTGCGAGTTTGTTGTGATCAGCAATAAACTTTTAGGTGATAGATGTTAACAATTTTTGGAACTTCGCGAAGGGATTATATCTTAAGAAGCTATGAAGATGGTTTAAAACGGCTCGGACAGCCCAAAAGCGCGATAAAAGTCAACTTGCGACTTTAAACAAAATCCAGCCAAAAGATACAATGACAGTTTTAATATTGACTCGCAGAAAGAAGATAAATGTTATGTTTGAAGATAAATGTCAAGTTTGAAGATAAATGTCAAGTTTGAAGATAAATAGAAGATTTCCGCAAAGAAAATGGAAAGATCGAGATAAATTGAATATTCCCCATAAACTCGAATCTGGGCGAAAAGGAAAGATTAAACCGCCTAAGGAGGGAGTATATAAGCAGAAGGCCAAGGACAGAGCACGAGCACAAATTCTAGACCTAGAAAAACGGCTGTTAGCTTAGGCGAATTTAGGACTTAGGTGGCTAGACTAGCAAGTCGGATCCTTAGAACGTTTTGTCGTCTAAGTTCCACGATTCTCTTTGTAACAGCATTCAATCTCTTTATCAATAAAAGATTTTACGCAAATTCTTCATCTGTATTCAGTTTATCTTTTTTGTTTTAGTGGTTTCCGCAGAGATCCAGGACCTCGCGAGTATTAGGGTTTTCCCTATGTTTCCATATTTGACGAAAAATTGACGGAGCGAATTTCGGTTCCCACACCGACTTAGGATGGGACGACTAATCCCAAAGCGCACCTGCAGTTCGTTCAGATCACTATGGGGAGAGCAAAGCTCAAGGAAAGCGAAACGAACACGGGTTACTGCCGTCTCTTTGTCGAAAACCTAGAAGGGGCAGCGCTCAAATGGTTCGCTCGACTTAAGGGGAATTTGATCAGGATTTTCCGCCAGCTTGCCTCGGAGTTTCTGAAGAATTACTCGTTGTTCATAAACCAAGAGACTTCGGATGCCAACCTCTGGAGTCCATCCCAGAAGGAAAACAAACCACTCTACGGTTTCATGAGTAAGTTCAAACTCATCATGGTTAGGGTTAGCGGAATAAGCAACAGAGCAGCCATTGACGCGCTAAGAAAGTCGATGTGGTTCAAATCGAAGTTCAGAAAATGGATAACTCTCAAGAAACCGCGTACAATCCAGGACGCGCTCCACAAAGCTACCGATTTCATCGTTATCAAAGAGGAAACTAAGATCCTGGCAGAACAACATAAACCGAAGAAGACGTCTGCAATAGATGTTGCGTCTAAGCAAAAGCCAAAAAAGAAAAACCCTCGTAACGACAGGTACATCCATCACGAGGGACAGGATCTCCAAGGGGCGCATAACTACGCCATCAACTCTGGATCAGAGCAAGGGCGAACTACGAGGAACACGTGGACCAGGAACTCGAGTTACGACGAGAACGCCTTCTGCGACTTCCACCAGACCCGCGGCCATTCAACCGTAAACTCTAAAGTTCTCGGTGCAAGGTTGGCCGCAAAACTGCTCGCTGGAGAACTCTCTAGAGTATCCAGCGTAAAGGACCTCATCCGCGATTCAGATCACCCCCCGAAAACCTATAGGAATTCGCAGGCAGACAATTCGTCTCAAGGGAACCAAACGAGCGAGAAATGCAGACGAAGACTAGATGAAAGAGGGAACGATGCTAACCGCCTAAGGGTCAATGATATCATCGGTGAATCGCAATACTACTGTGTTACCATCTCTTCCATCAATTCCTACACATGAAAAGCCGAGACTAGTTAGACCTGGCCGACACCGTCGAATTTTTCTCCGGCGAGGACAACAAAACATCCGGCATCGATCACCCGCATGCTGACCCTCTCGTCATTGACCTAGTCATATGCGATCTAGAGGTTGCTTGAGTACCGTTGATACCGGAAGCACCGTCAACGTGATCTTCCACAACAGTTTGATGCGAATGGGAATCAGATTAACGGAGATGAACCTATTCCAAAGCCATTGACCAGTTTCTCCGGCGAAACGGCTATGAATCTAGGATCAATAAGACTCCCGGTGGCCGCAAAAGAATTAACCAAGATCGTTACTTTCGTAGGTTGATCGACCGGCCATCTATAACGTAATAATTGGCACACCTTGGATAAACGACATGAAGGCAATTCCATCGACATACCACATAGGCATCAAGTTCCCGACTACTACGGGAGTCGCAGCAATTTGGGGATGCCAAAGACAACCGCGGTCTTGCTTTTTAGCAAAACATAAGCTAAGGCGAATTGTTATCGCCATCGTGAAACCAAAATTGGTGAAATCAACTCCGCCAACCGCAGAAAATGACCCCAAATCTGCAAAGGTCGAGAAGCAACAAGCTTCCGAACCCATCGCTTCTACCCAACTGGAGGAGAAAAACCCGAAAAAGACACCAATCCATCAACCAAAGCAATCGACACGTCTGCAATTGCCGAGTAATTAAACTCGCGCCAATAATCAGAAATACGAGATGGCTTGATTCTCGAAAGGGATACGTAGGCAGCTCGCCTAAAGACAAGTCCATCCGCGAAAGGGAAACATTAAAAAAAAGACAAAGTTAGAATATCGCAAAATCTCTCCTTTATCGAAAAACATAAACCAAAAATAAACTCGAATTCTGAACACTTTCGGAAATGATTTCTGCAGTGAGTCATAAAAAAAACACTTGCTCGATTTCGACTAAAAACCTATACATCAAATCAATATGAATGTTTCAAAAAGAACCGGTGAGCTGCCTAAGTTTAGAGAAGAAATATTCACAAGTCCATCTGCGACTATAAAATCACAAACGCTCGTCGATTGGCACCGCCGAGCACATCTGCCATCTTAAACAAACGCATACGACCCACTGGTCCTTATACATCCGACTAGGATAAAATAGCGCGCTATAAAAGAAATAAAAAATTTGGGTCAGCACCTTTCGGGATGCTCGATTTTGACCATATTGTTGGGGTCAAAATCCGTTACGACAAAATCAACAACCAAAACTTCCCACAGAAGTTAAAAAGAAAGATTTAAACATGAAAAAAGTGCCGAGAAGAAATCTAAGGATTCTCCAAACAAAGCAACTCCTAAAATCTCGACAATCGACATCTTGGAAATCGTTGGGAAATAAAACAAAACAGCCCGCGATTGTTTTATTGGCCAAGTTAACAAAAACGGCCGTAACACTCAAACTCCCCGAGATGTTAAAACTATTGTTAAATATCGGAGTCAACGCCTACGGACACGTCTCCTTACATCCTCAAAGGTCTCGGGTCGAGAAAACAAGAAAAGACGAAAGCCAAGCAACCGTCCAGATCGCCAACGGGCAATCTAGGGCACACATGTGACCAGGTCGCCAGTGGGTGAGCTGAACACATCAGTCCAGCTCGCCCATGGGCGAGCTGACCACACCTATGACCAGCTCACCAATGGCGACCTGCACTCATCAAGTCCATCTCGCCCATGGGCGAGCTGACCACACCTGTGACCAGCTCGCCCATAGGCGAGCTGCACTCATTAAGTCCAGGTTGCCCATGGGCGAGCTGACCACACCTGTGACCAGCTCGCCCATGGGCGAGCTGCGCGCACTTTTCCAACTCGCCCATTTGCGAGCTGAGCACATCTGTCCAGCTCGCCAATGGGCGAGCTGATTTAAGCAACATGTGCTCCTCGACTCGATCGTATTCTGAATCATGATCGGAACGTCCTTTGTTTCGTCTCAATCCACCTTACCGTTTGAGTTTTACGATAAAAACCGTAAAATACGCGTTTTTAGTAAAACCTCTAGTAAATCGTATGAAACAGCAACGTTTAAACGAAACACCGAGTATAGCCAAACTATACGATAAACTCGAGATTTTTTAATAAAAATTGTAAAACACACGTTTTTAGTAAAATCTCGAGTAAATTGTGTAAAACAGCAACGGTTAAACGAAACACCGAACATTGCCAAACTATATGATTAACTCGAGATGTTTACTTAAAAACGTCATCGTAACAGGAAACGATCTTGTCAAAAGTCGTAAAATGGCTAAATCGTAAAACGGCTCGAAAGATCCTAAAACGCGATAAAAGGCCACTCACGACTTTAGACAGGATCCATCCCAAAGATACAATGATGGTTTTCCTATTATTCGCAGGGAAAGATAAATGTCAAGATTGAAGATAAATAGAAGTTTTCCGCAGAAAAATGGAAAAATCGAGATAAATGAAAGATTTCCGATAAGCACGAATCAAGGCGGAAAAGGAAAGACTAAACCGCCTAGTGAGGGAGTATATAAGCAGAAGGTCGAGGACAGAAGAAGGAGGACTCTGAGAACTCTCTTCACACACAAAACTTAGGCATTTAGGAAATTTTCCATTTTTGTTATCCAGCTATGTCTTAACTAGGTTTTTAGTCTTAGGTTTCTAGAACTAGGGAACTCGCCATCAGCTTTTGTAGCCAAGGCTTTACCTCGTTGTACCGCTCTTACGCAGATTCGGAATATGAAACCTTTTTGCCCTTTACTTCTCAATTTAATGTTTTTACTGTTATTCTTGTTTTCCTATTGCTTGGCGTGTGATTTAGCAGATATCAGGGAAAGTAGGGTTTTCGTTAAGTTCCTTTATTCACGGAAATCGACGGTGTGAATTTCGGTTCTCACACATAGAAGTCTTATAAGCCGAGAACCTATCGCGGACTTTAAATCGGTACGAAATCAGGTTAAAATTGCAACAGGAAAAACTAAAGCCGACTAGACATCGCCTAGCATTAAAAGCGAAAGTAAACCTAGGTATTGCCCTAAACCCAGAACACTGGTCTCTAATGTCTCAAGACATTAATTGAGATCCTGAAGGCATGTCTCTTCGTCCACATCTAAGCGCTCGCAAAAAAAATCAAAACTTTCCAATTCAAGCAAACAAATAGGACAATCTACGCATTCTTCCCTCTACACTTAGACAAAGAGTTAGATACGACACAACAACTCGTATTTTCACTGATATAAACATCGTCCAATACACGCCGCATAGCGGATGAGATTCAAAGCCACCAACGGCCATTTCCGATAAAAATACAACAAACGATTACACTACAACAAAAAACGAAAATATATATCATCAAAATCATAAAACATGGACACCGAGTATTGGCCAGCGTTCGCATCAGCCCCCAGCTGATCGAGCTCGCCACATTCGTCCGGGATTTCTGCGCCAACCTTAACTGAGTCCGGCTACACTGCAATGGGATCCCACTGCGCCCGCATTCGTGCCTCGAGGTCAAGGAGCTCGGATTGCTTCTTCTCCTTCCTATCCAAGCGCGCCTTTTGCTTGGCATACTCCCTCTCGTACGAGTAGTTCGCAATTTGGGTAAAGTGTAACCCACAACACACACCGCGACACTCACGATAGTTGCAATTGGTTCTTTGCACCTCATTAATCCTCGAGTATTGGGTCGCAAACCGTTCACGAAGAATCTTCATCTCCTCAGCGATTTCTCTTTTACCCTCTCGACGAGCATGACGAGCACGATGAACTCTCTGATTGGAAAACTCCTTAACATGACAAGAGTCAGTCGCGTACTCCTCCTTAACACGAGCAACCTCCCTTTCGGCCCACTCTTGAGCACAAAAGGAGTTTGCGTTGATCTCCTCTTGAAAACAAGCGGCCTTCTTGTCCGCAAAATCTGTGGGAACCGAAATCCACACTGTCGATTTTCTGTCAAATATGGAAACTTAGGGGAAAACACTAATTTTCCCGAGGTCCCGGATCTCTGCGGAAATCACTAAAACAAAATCAATAGAATATGGATGAACAACGAAGAACAGAGAATGAAGAATTTGCGTGAAAGCTTTTTATTGAATAAGAGATCGACAACTGTTACAAAAGAGAATTGCAGAACTTAGACGTCGAAACGTTCTAAGGATCCGGCTTGCTAGTTTAAACACTAAGTTCTAAATATCTAAGCTAACAGCCACCTCTCTAGGTCTGCTTTTCGTCCTCAAGCTTTTTCCCTATCCCTCATGCTTATATACTCCCTTGCTTGGCGGTTTGGTCCTTCCATTTCTCCCAGATTCGAGTTTATCGGGAATCTTCCATTTATCTTGATCTTTCCTTTTTTCCCGCGGATATCTTCTATTTTTCTTTAAACTTGCCATTTATCTTCCTTCTGCGAGTAAATCGTCAAAATGTTATCGTATCTTTGGGTTAGATTTCGTTAATATCGCGAGATGGGCTTTTATCACGTTTTAGGACCTTCCGGGTCGTTTTGCGATAAATCCGTTTTGCGGCTTCGTACGAGATTGATTCTTGATCCGATGCCGTTTTTAGTAAATTCCCAGAGTTCAATCGCAAAGTTTAGCTATGTTCGTTTCTCTGTTAATCATTACGGTTTTTACGATTCACTCGACATTTTTATTAAAATGCGTTTTTTACGAATTTTATGAAAAGTCTCGAAATAAATCGTATAGTTTATGCAATGTCTGGGTTTCGTTTAACCGTTTCTGTTTTATACGATTTCCTCGAGTTCTTCTCGAGAAAACAACGTTTTACGGTTTTTATCGTAAAACTCGAACGATAGGACGGATCGAGACAAAAAGAGAGACATTTCAACCGTAGTTCGGAACATGATAGTGTCGAAGGACGTAAGCCTGGAATTGGGGACGTGGGAGATCGAATCTCGAGATGGTCGTCTCGACGTACGGTGAACCGAACCGAACCGGTTCAGCTCGCTGTTGGGCGAGCTGCCCGGGAAGCTTCTAGCTCGCCGAACGGCGAGCTGCCCGGGAAGCTTCTAGGCCAGCTGGCCCAGCTCGCCGTTCAGCGAGCTAGTCGTGTCAGGACTAGCTCGTGTTTTACGGCGGTGTTGGTTTTTCGCGGTTTTGTGCTTAAGTCGGACGATCGTGTAATCGATGTTTGTTTCGTTCTTCCGAGCTTTCCCCGGATTTCCTTTGTTTGGAAATCACTTTTGGATTTATAAATTAATTTCCCGAGTTTTATAAAACGATTTCTCGAGTTTTATAAAACAATTTTTGTATTCTGTGGAGAGTAATGATTTTATTTTTACAGAAGTTATCGTAGATGTTGATTTCGAGATTACGGTTTTTGACACCAACAATTAGCCCCCCAGCTCGCAAGTTTCGGGGGAATTTTTTGCGGGCGGCTGGAGTTGCCTTAATCGGAATCCACGGCTGCGATTTGTCTTATTACGAAGGATAAGCTCTTCTTTTTTATAAGTATTGGATCATTACTCCTCATACCTTTCATCTCTCAAGTTTCTCTCCAACTTCTCTCTAGAAAATTTTCAAGATGTCTTCTTCCCAAGGTGATCAACAAAACCATGAGGTTTCAGCTGGAGACAACCCTATGGCACATTCGCAGGATGCTCGTATCTCCGAGTTTCTCTTGTTTCAAGAGGAGATGGATCGCAGCGATGCTGAGGAGGACACGGTGCCAAGTGGCAAACCCATGGTGGACCCGTCCGTTCTTTCGAAAGAGGTCAAGGATATTATGGATGAAATGGTGGATACGGTGGTGAAGTCCTCGACGGGTGTTATTGAACCGTCGGGTCCGTCCGCTGTTCCGCCCCTTGCTGTAGTCGAAAATGCAGCGGTTCCTGCCAAAGTTGGGACGGTTGCGATTCCCATTGTTGTTGAATCGGTTGCGGCCCCTACCGCGGTCGAACCGGTTGTGGCTCCTTCCGCGGTCGAACCGGTTGCGTCTCTCACCGTGGTCGAACCGCTTACGACTCTGAAGCCTCCTCCTCCGGCCAAGAGGGTGATTGTTCTGGGACTTCTGGCGCTTAGCGCAACGCTGCCTGCTCCAGCCAAAGGTCGTAAGAGACCCTGCCCGAACCCCGATGCTCCCAAGAGAAAGAGAGGTACAAAAGGTTCGGAGACTGGAGCTTCTTCAAGCAAGGCGCCGAGCTTAGTTTCAATGTCACAATACCGTGCCAAGGTACGGGTTTGCGAGCATACGATTAAAAAGATTATAATTTTAATTCGTATCTAACCGTCTACCTTGACTTTTCTAGTTGGTTTCTTTGATCGATGGCATGATCAAAGAGTCTGGGTCCGAAGTTGAGCATTTAGCCAAGGAGTTGGCTGAGTCACAGGAGAGGTTCGCTCAACTCGAGGGGAAATTGAAGGTGATAGAGGATGTGCACTCCGTGGAGGTGTCTTGGCTCGAGACTAGGATTAGCGACTTGGAGCGCGATCTCGAAAAGACCGCGATTTATTTGCTTAAGGAGAAGGATGCAAAGAAATCTAAGGCTTCGGAGCTGCGTAGACTCCAGCGTAAGATGAAGAGTTTCGAGGGATCGGCGCTTCTTGCGAGCGAAGGGGATGTTCCTGTCGAGGGAAGTGACTCCGGCCCGACTTTTGCTGCCGAAAGGGTCCCTCAGCCAGATGCAGATGAATGTAACGATCCGGAGATTGCTGACGAAGGTGAAGGTGTTGTTTCAAGAGTTGGTGATGCGATAGATGAAGATGAGACTTCGTGTGCGGAGGGTATTTGAAGTTGCCGTCTCGTAGGAGACTTAAGAATTAGGTTTTTACGTGTTTGGCCGAGAATGGCTTTTGTATTTTTTCGGGACAGGCCTTTTACGGCTTTGAATCCCTTGTTGCTTCAGAAACTTTTGTTAATGAACAATCAGGTTTTCGTTTAAACTTTTTGTTTAGAGGTTATATTGAGGGAGGTCCACGAATTGTCGTCTCGCATTCCTTTCATTTAGTGTATCGCCTTATTCGTTTGCTCGTTTTAGGATGTTTAGCAAATCGAGTGAGTGTTTAGATATAGACGAAGATACATGCCTTTAGGATCTCGGTTCATGCCTTGAGACATTAGCGACCAGTGTGCTGGGTTTAGGGAAAGACCTAGGTTTACTTTCGGATTGAGGTTGTGCGATGACTAATCGGCTCTCGTTTTGCCTATTGCGTTTTTAACCTGATTCCATACCGATTTAGAATCCGTGATATGTTCTCGGCTTATACGATTCGTCTTGTTGGAACCGAGCATCTCACCGGGAACAATTTCTAACTTGCCCGGAAGTGCTGACCAAAAGTTTGGATTTCTTTTATAGCGCTATTACCCTTGTGTCGGGTGTTCGAGAGCTATCTCTGCGAGATAACTTAAGTTTGTTTAAGACTGTTGCGAGTTTGTTGTGATCGGCAACAAACTATTTGTAAGTTACAGATGTTTACGCAGTTTAGGCCTTCGCGAAGGAATTATATTGTAAGAAGCTGTATGTGTTTATAGTCGTGGACGGAATATTTGTTGTTTTTTGGAGAGGAACGGTTTTCCGAACATTGGTGACGTCTCGCTATATTCAGAGTTTTCGTTTTTTCTTTCGATACGTTTGTTGAAAAAGTTTGAGAAATTTCGAGTTTGAAATTTCGGGAGTATACGAGTATACGTATACTCACCTGCGCCCCCCCCCCCTTTTAAACGAGGGGGAGGGCTGGTCTTGTTTTCCAACAAGATGCCTACGTACCCTCTAAGGGGACCAAGCCGTCTCGTAGTTCAGAGTTTTGCGGGCACGTTCCCTAGTGATAGTATTTCTTGAGATGCATCGCGTTCCAGGATCTGAGATTTTTGTGCCCTGCATATTTGCAATTTTGTATGCTCCGGGCAGGACTACTTTTGTGACCTTGTATGGTCCTTCCCATTTGGCTCCCAATTTCCCTGCGTTTCGTTCAGCGGTATTTTGGAAGACTTTCCGTAAGACTAGTTTGCCTTCATGAAATCTGCGACTGCGTACGTTTCCGTTATAATACTTTGCGGCCGCTTGCTGATAATTTTGAATTTGGACGAGTGCCTGATCCCGTCGTTCGTTAATCAGGTCGAGTTCGTCGAGAAACATTAACTTGTTTGACTCTTCTCTTTCCAGGAGCAGCCTTCTGCGTACTCCTCGACTTCTGCAGGAATCATGCATTATGTTCCGTATACGAGGGCAAAAGGAGTTTCGCCCGTTGCTCGCCTCGGGGTCGTGCGTTGCGACCATAAAACTCCCTCGAGCTCTTCGGCCCACTTGCCCATTTGGCGTCGAGGCATATTTTGAGGCCGTCGAGGATAGTTTTAACAATGATTTCGGCTTGTCTGTTGCCTTGAGGATATCTTGGAGTCGATTTGGTTAATCGTATTTTCCATTTTTCGCAGAAGGCTTCGAATCTAGTCGAAATAAATTGAGACCTGTGTCCGTCACGATTTCCTATGGGACTCCATGTCTGCAGACTATGTTCTTCCATTCGAAACTCTCTACTTGAGCGTTTTTGATGCTTGCGTAAGAGTCAGTGTAGAGAAGAAGTCGGTCAGGACCAAAAAGAAGCGTTTTTGTTTTGACGCATGCATTGGCCCGACTATATCCATCGAACATCGCATGAAAGATATTGCACCGAAATAGATGAGAGAACTTCGACAGGTTGTGAATAGTTGGAGCGTGCTGCTGACACTTCTCGCATTTTCGCAAAAAATTCTTGCAGTCCTTTACCATCGCTGGCCAGAAGTATCCGTGGCGCTTGATTTTTATTGCGAGAGATCTTCCGCTGGAATGGTTTCCGCAAGATCCGGAGTGCACTTCCTGCATTATCCGCTGTGCTTTCTCCCCTTGCACGCAGGTCATTAGTGGTCCGGAGAATATCTATTTGTAAAGTTCTCTGTCAACTAAAACGTACCGTGCAGCCTGAGTTTTTATTTTCCGGGCCGCCCACTTTTCTGGTGGAAGTTCTCCGTTGGTTATGTATGCAAGAATCGTTTCCATCCAGGGTCGACTAGATTCGTAATCAGACTGATCTTCGACAGGACGGTTTTCGTCTATGTCGTCCTCCGATTCGTTGATCAGGTTTATAATTACAGGCGGTCCGATGCTAGGGTGTTCGATGAATTCAACAGGGATTACCCTGCTCATACATGGATCCGAGCTGGATGCCAAGGCGGCCAAGGCGTCTACCTGGACGTTTTCCGGTCGAGGGATTCTAGTAAGCGCGAATTGATCTAACTTTTGGGTTAGATTGGTTACTACGATCAGATATGCTTCCATTGTCTCATCCCTTGCTTCGTACTCTCTGCTGAACTGGCTAGCCACTAGCTGGGAATCACAGTAAGCGTGAAGGTTACGAATCTTCAGACCGTGAGCTAATTGTAGTCCTGCGATCAAGGCCTCATATTCGGCTTCGTTGTTCGAAGCGTGGAAAATTAATCAGAATGACTGTTCCAATACCTCTCCTGCTCGGGATGCGAGTCGGATGCCGATCCCGGAGCCTTGTTTGGATGAGGATCTGTCAACGTATAGTATCCAGGCTGAGTTCGGCTCTTGGTTGGACGTGCTTCCCGTTGGGAGTTCCACTATGAAGTCCGCGGGTACTTGCGATTTTGTACAAGTCTTTGCACGATATTCAATATCGTACTCGCTCAGCTCAATCGCCTATTTCGCTAATCTTCCCGATTGACTGGGACTATGCAAAATGGTGCGGAGAGGGAATGAAGTTGGTACGACGATGGTGTGAGATGGGAAATACGGTCTCAGTTTTCTTGCAGACATGACCACGGCCAAAGCCAGTTTCTCCATCATCAGATATCGCGTCTCCGCGTCCAGTAGTGTCTTACTTACGTAGAAGATCGGCTTTTGTTCGCGGCGTTCTTCTCGGATGAGGACGCCACTGACGGCGGTCGTTGATACTGCAATATAGAGGAATAATGGTTCTCTTTCTACAGGTTTCGTGAGTACTGGCGGGGTAGCTAGGTAATGTTTTAGCTGTTGGAAAGCTTTCTCGCATTCTTGGGACCATTCGAACCTTTTGTTTCACTTTAACGTTTCGTAGAAATGTAGACATTTGTCCGTCGATCGCGAGATAAAGCGGTTGAGTGCCGCGACCCTGTCGGTCAGTCTTTGTACCTCGCGTTTCATTCTATGAGAAACCAACTCTATCAGCACCGTGATTTGTTTCGGGTTGGCCTTGATCATGCGGTAAGTTCTCCGGATGCGATGGCGAACATGCGATTGACGAGTCGTTGATAAGTCGCACGACATGATCTCGCTCTTCGAGTGATTTCACAAGCATATCGTCGATGTACACTTCCATCGTTTTTCTGAACTATTTGGTGACCATGCGATTGACGAGTCGTTGATAAGTCGCACCAGCATTCTTAAGGCCAAAAGGCCTCACTTTATAGCAGTAAGTTACACGATCAGCTATGAATGCGGTTTTCTCCCGATCGTCAGGGTTTATCATGATCTGATTGTACCCCGAGAAGGCATCCATGAAAGATAAGAGTTTGTTTCCCGCGGTTGCCTCGACTAAGCGATCGATGGCGGCAGCGGATAGCTATCTTTCGGACACGCTTTATTAAGATCAGTGAAATTGACGCAAACTCGCCACTTTCCGTTCTTTTTCTTTACGACGACGGGATTGGCGAGCCAGTCAGGATACCAAAATTCCGTGATCAATCCTACTTTGAGGAGTCTGTCGACTTTTCTGTTGACCGCCTCGGCGCGTTCTGGCCCCAGTTTTCGTCTTTTTTGTTTGACGGGTTTGGATGTTGGGTCAACGTTAAGTTCATGACATGTGATGTTAATGTCGATTCCTGGCATATCTTATGCAGTCCAAGCGAGCGTGTTTGAGTTTCGTTTCAGACATGTCAGGAGTTCGGCTTTTAAGGTCTCGCTCAGGTTTGCACCTATTTCGACGCAGCATTCTGGAAAAGCCTCGTCGATGCACACTGAGATTACAGGTTCGCAGGTTGGCTCGCGTTTACCTTCCAATGCCTCGGCTGCTCGCAACTGCTAGAAGAGTTCTGTTTTATCTTGCTCTGGGGCATTGTCGAGGGCCGGCGACTTCTTTTTCTTTTTGGGAGAAACGTCGACCGCCAGATTTTTTTGTTTTAAATCCGCGCGTAGCAAACTTGCGAAATCCTCCGATTTCCCCACATGGTCTCGATTTCGCACGGAGTCGCAAACTTAAGACACATGTAGTACGTCGACGGAATCGCTTGCATCGAATTTAACCACGGTGTCCCTACGATTGCGTTGTAAGACATGGGTCGATCGACGACTGGAATTCGACGTTTTTCACTATGCTCCCGGCACGAACCGTAAGGTTGATCGTTCCGAGGGTCATGGTGATTTCTCCGGAGAGTCCTACTAGCGGGCTTACGTTTTCCGCGATTTCAGACAGATCGATTTCCATTCTCTCGAGAGTATTTTTGAAGATGATATCAGCCGAGCTCCCGGTATCGACAAATATCCTCGCAACATCCATATTCTGGATCGTCAGCTCGATAACGAGAAGATCGTTGAGAGGTTTGATCGAATCGATCGTTGCTCTTTTTTTGAACGAGATGACGTCGCCGTTCAGATTAGGCATATCTTTTCTCGTTCGTTCTGGCGATTATTGTGTAAGAGAATCCGACCCCCCTCCTTTTAGCGCCAAACTGTGGGAACCGAAATCCACACTGTCGATTTTCCGTAAAATATGGAAACTTAGGGAAAATCCTAATTTTCCCGAGGTCCTGGATCTCTGCGAAAATAACTAAAGCAAACAAAATCAACAGAATATGGATGAACAACGAAGAACAGAGAATGAAGAATTTGCGTGAAAGCTTTTTATTGAATAAGAGATCGACAACTGTTACAAAAGAGAATTGCAGAACTTAGACGTCGAAACGTTCTAGGGATCCGGCTTGCTAGTCTAAACGCTAAGTCCTAAATTTCTAAGCTAATAGCCGCCTCTCTAGGTCTGATTTTTGTCCTCTTTCTTTTGCCCTATGCCTCTTGCTTATATACTCCCTTGCTTGGCGGTTTGGTCCTTCCATTTCGCCCAGATTCGAGTTTATCTGGAATCTTCCATTATTCTTGATCTTTTCTTTTTTCCCGCAGAAATCTTCTCTTTTCTTCAAACTTGCGATTTATCTTCCTTCTGCGAGTAAATCGTCAAAACGTTATCGTATCTTTGGGTTAGATTTTGTTAATATCGCGAGATGGGCTTTTATCACGTTTTAGGACCTTCTGGGCCGTTTTGCGATAAATCCGTTTTGCGACCTCGTACGAGATCGTTTCCTGATCCGATGCCGTTTTAAGTAATTTCCCCGAGTTTAATTGTAAAGTATAGCTATTTTCGTTACTTGGTTAATCGTTTCCGTTTTTACGATTCACTCGACTTTTTTATTAAAAACGAGTTTTTTACGATTTTTGTGAAAAGTCTCGAAATAAATCGTATAGTTTAGGAAATGTCTGGTGTTTCGTTTAACCGTTACTGTTTTATACGATTTCCTCGAGCTCTTCTTGAGAAAACAAAGTCTGACATTTCAACCGTAGTTTGGAACATGATCGTGTCGAAGGACGTTAGCCTTGAATCGGGGACGTGGGAGATCAAAGCTCGGGATGGTCGTCTCGAAGTAAGGCGAACCGAACCAAACCGGTTCAGGTCGCCGTTGGGCGAGCTGCCCGCGAAGCTTCTGGCTCGCCCAACGGCGAGCTAGTCGGAACGAGGCTTGCTCGCCGTTGGGCGAGCTAGTCAGGACGAGACTTGCTCGCCGTTCAGCGAGCTAGTCGTGTCGGGACTAGCTCGCGTTTTACGGCGGTTTGGGCTTTTCGCGGTTTTGTGCTTAACTTGGACGATCGTGTAATCGATGTTTGTTTCGTTCTTCCGAGATAACGATCTTCCGAGCTTTCCGCGGATTTCCTTTGTTTGAAAATCTCTTTTGGATTTATAAAATGATGTCCCGAGTTTTATAAAACGATTTCTCAAGTTTTATAAAACGATTTTTTATTCCGTGAAGTGTAATGATTTTATATTTACAGAAGTTATCGTAGACGTGGATTTCGATATTACGGTTTTTGACACCAACAAAATCCGCACGAAACTCGGCAAGATGGGCCTCGGTGTTGCTCGTATTAAGAGCTCGGCTAAAAGTAAGAAGGCCCTGCCAAAAAGAGAGGACGATAAGAGTTAAGCGAAAATTTCCGGTCATGTATCGGTAAATGTAAAACTAACCTAGTAAAATTGCTCGGACGCTTTGATAAATTCCGGATATTGGCCAGGGTCGCCATCTGAAAAATTAGAAGTTGAAGATCCGCTGGCACATGACTGAACGCTCTTTTATCCTGACTATCAAGGAAATCCATGAGTATGTTGTCGGGAGTGGAATCAGCATCATCAGACGCATCATCGTCAACAACCACATGACTATCTTTGCGGAACTTTGATGTATCCCTCCTCGTTGGAGACACGTATGGAACAAAACCAGCCGTACACAGATCTTCTTCGAGAACCAGCAAGGCCTGAAGAAACCGTGATCAGTAAAGAGCGACTTCATAGCGTACGCGCTTTGGAGTAAAGAAATTCCAACGACATTCCCGTCTCGAAGCAAATTCATAACCGTTAGCAGGCCTTCCGGAAACGGAAAGAGAGGGTTGGTCTCTGGAGAAACAAAAACAAATGAATGAAATCAAAAATCTAGACGAAAAATGCATGCAAACAAATCACTATACCTTTTCGGCCCCATCCAGTCCAAAAAAGAGGAATGCAGTTCTCCTCAACCGATGCACTATCCACGCGAACATAGAAAAAGTTTTTCTTCCAAGAAGGATAATGCGATGTAAAATCGGTAACTATCGCCATGTCGCGACGAGGGCACAACCAAACCCTTCTTGAATCCCTCTCGGGTTTCAATAAACTTTCAAAGTGATCGGCATCGAGAGTCATGCCTCCCTCGTAACTCAGTACAAAAATTATGACAAGTTATTGTAAGCTGCCCGGATTCATTTGACTCATCGACATCCCATGACGATGGAGGAACTGAACCACAATCTCTGGAATCGGAAACCACAAATGACATTGCGTCAAGAACGCATCATAGCATGTGAAATAGTCATCAGGCGCAGTCTCATCGTCCTCTCCAGCCGTCAGAAGATGAACCTCCACTGCGTCCGGGACACGACAGAAACGCCGAATGGCATCAAGAATGGTGAGGCAGAGCAGACTTGGGAATCCGACGACAAGGTTGGCGTAGAACAGAGGCGGAACCCAGGTCCCGGGCTTCGCAGACCTTGTTTCACCCCCACAGCTCGATATGCCTCGATATCCTCTTGATCAACTTAAGGTAGCACAAACTCTTCCTTTGTCTCTGCGACATGATATTGCGAATTTGCCCCATCGGAACCGTAATGATCAGAGCTGGTCTCGAAGTGAGTTCTCCTCTTTGAAAACATTGTCGAAGGTGAAAAGAAACGTTGGAAGAGAATCAAAGAGAGAAACTCTCTTGGTCGTGTCTCGCGTTCCTGGTGCTGCATGTAGCAGCTGCGTGGCTTATCCTACTTATCTCTGACTCTACGGATATCACGTGGATCATCCTGTCCTAGCAC
>CAKOAT010287377.1:41075-159733 GCA_932364175.1 Eruca vesicaria subsp. sativa | reverse complement strand
TTCCGATTGGCGTCTGCAGCCTTCATCTTGGGAGGCCATTTTACCTGCTGGCCCATTTGTCTTAAGACGGTTACCAGCTCGAGCTTTGAGATGGACAGGTGGGAGATGTTGGGCCGTGTGGTTACGCTCATTCCTTCGAGTCGAGGTAGGGGGCGATTCGGATATCTGCCCCTTGTTGTGTCCACTGGCTTCCCTTGGAGGCCTGGGCTGGGATCTTTCGTCGCGATCGCTTCTGAGCTTCTTGCTCGGCCTGGGCTCCTGCTTCTGCTAGGCCTTAGCTCGACTCGTGAGGTCCTCTTCCCATCTTACTTGGGCCCTGTTGCGTCAAAATCGGTTATGACAGAATCAACAACCAAAACTTTTCGCAAAGTTAAGAATAGGTTTTTCAGAAATACGAAAAAAACTTCGAAAGAAATCTAAAGACTTCCCGAACAAAATAATTTAGTAAACTAAACAATCACCATCTTGGAAATCATCAGAAAACTGAATAAAACATTCCGCGATTGTCCAAATTGGCCAAATCGGAAAAACACGGCTGTAACGTCTAAACTCCCCAAAATGGTAAAGCCGTTATTAAGGTCGAAAAAACGATAACCTCAAAATCAATGACTACGATTATTTCTCCTTCTATTCTCCGAAGGATCTCGGGACGAGAAACGATCGAAACCAAATGACCAACCAGCTCGCCCGTTGGCGAACTGAACCATCATGTCCAGCTCGCCAACAGGCGAGCTGGCCAGCCTTGACCCGCGCTTGCATGTTGGAGAGCTGGCTGAACCGTCCAGTCCGGCTCGCCAACAGGCGAGCTGGCCAGCCTTGGCCTGATCGCTTGTTGGCTAGCTTAACCGTCTCGTCCAGCTGGCCAACAGGCAAGCTGGCCGTGCTCGACTAGCTCGCCTGTTGGCGAGATGAACTAAACCATTCATGCTCCTTTACTTGATCGTACTCTGAACCGTGATCGTAACATCTCTCGTATTGTCTCGATCCGTCTTACCGTTGGAGTTTTACGCTAAAAACCGTAGAAGACGTGTTTTCTAGTAAAACCTCGAGTAAATCATATAAAATAGCAACGGTTAAACGAAACACTGAACATTGCCAAACTATACGATTAACTCGAGATTTTTTATAAAAAACCGCTAAAGACTCGTTTTCTCGGAAAACCTCGAGTAAATCATATAAAATGGAAACAGTTAAACAAAACACCAAACATTGCCAAATTTTACGATTAACTCGAGATTTTTTATAAAATCTTAAAACGGCAAAATTGCTGAACGGCTCGGAAAGGCCTAAAACGCGATAAAAGTCTACGCGCGACTTTAGACAAGATCCAGCCCAGAGATAAGATGACGGGTAAGTCATTACTCGCAGAAGTGGGAAAATGTCAAGTTTGAAGATAAAATAGAAGTTTTCCGAAGAAAAATGGAAAGATCAAAAAAAATGGAAAATTTCTGATGAGCGCGAACCGGAGCGCAAAAGGATAGACCAACCGCTTAGAGAAGGAGTATAAAAGTAGAAGGTCGAGGACAAGAGAAGAGGACGATTTTCAGAACTCTCATCACACAGAAAAACTTAGCATTTAGGAAACTTTCCATTTTTGTTATCGAGCTGCGTCTCAACTAGGGTTTTAGTCTTAGGTTACTAGAACTAGGAAACTCGCCGTCAGATCTTGTAGCCAAGTCTTACCTCGTTGTACCGTTCTTACGAAAAATCGGAATAGGAAACCTCTTTGCTCTTTATCTCGATTTCTATACCGTTTTTACTTTTGTTATCGAATTCTGATTGTGGTTAAGCAGATAGCCAGGAACTCAGGGAAATTAGGGTTTTCCCTAAGTTCTTTTAATCACGGTAATTGACTATGTGAATTTCGGCTCCCACAGTTTGGCGCTAGAAGGAGGGGGATTACGGTTCTATCTAACTCACATACCGCATCACGCTCAATCAATTACATTGACAGAAGAACAACCAACTCGTGAAAACGAAAATGTTGAAACTCTAACTCCAGACGCGACCACAGTTAACACTGTTGCTAACACTACGTCGCTGCAGGAGGTACTCTCCGTCTACCAGAAAAGGACGGACTAGCAGGATAAACTAATTGGATGTCTCGCGAAACAGGTCAAAACCCTAACTGCAAAGACCAAAGCTATCCGCCCCCGCGGAACCACAAGAATCCGCGGAAGAAGACTCGATTTCGCGACTCCTATGGATCGTCCTAGAACCGAGCAGGGTAATCACCCGGGGCAAACCTCTGAAAAAGATAACACTGACGCGATACATAAGGACTCGGAAAATCTCCTTCTCGCAAACAGGAGATCGAAGACGACGGTGTCGAAAGGGTGAATCTGGAAACAAGCGACCACTCCGATCCTTCAGAGGAAGACGCTGACGTTCATCCAAGAAGGAGGAAAGATCGCAGTCCTCAGCCCAATTCTTCTCCCGAACACTCTCCTACCGAGGATGAGGAGGAGCTCTATTGCATGGAGCATGCGAAAACGGCCGAGGAACGATCTTAAATTACTCACAGCAAATGCCGACGGTGTCGGAAAACTGTTGGCGACCCAAATGAGATTCGCAATATCCATGATAATATCACTGAAACGGCCGCAGCGGTAAAAGCAGTGAAGTCTCAAATTCACCACTCCACTAGCACTGCACCTGAAATCGATCGACTGCTGTACGAATCTTAGAAAACGCCTTTTACGGCTCGTATAACCGAGACTAAGCTGCCCGATCCCGGAAAGCTCAAAGTGCCAACTTACGATGGGATGACCGATCCGAAAGCGCACCTGCAAAAATTCCAGATCACTATGGGTCGAGCCAAGCTCAAGGAAAGCGAAAAGAACGCGGGTTACTGCCGTCTCTTTGTTGAAAACCTAGAAGGAGCAGCGCTCGAATGGTTCTCTCGACTTAAGTGGAATTCAATGGGGAGTTTCCGCAAGCTTGCATCGGAATTCCTAAAGCAGTACTCGATGTTCATAAACCGAGAAACTTCTGACGCCGACCTCTGGAGTCTATCCCAGATGGAAGACGAACCTCTCCGCGACTTCATGCGTAAGTTCAAACTTATCATGGTTAGGGTTAGCGGAATAAGTGACAGAGCAGCCATAAACGCGCTGAGAAAGTCGCTCTGGTTTAAGTCGAAGTTTAGAAAGTGGATAACTCTCGAGAAGCCGCGTATGATCCAGGACGCGCTCCAAAAAGCTACCAATTTCATTGTCAACGAAGAGGAGACTAAGATCCTGGCGTAGCAGCATAAACCGACGAAGATGTCTGCAAAGGACGCTGCATCTGAGCAAAAGCTGAAAAAGAAAAACCCTCGTAGCGACAAGTACGTCCATCACGTGGGAAAGGGTCTTTAGGGGGCGCATAACTATGCCATCAACTCTGGATTGGAGCAAGGGTGAACTACGGGGAACACGTGGACCAGGAACTCGAGTTACAAGGAGAACGCCTTCTGCGATTTCCACCAGACCCGCAGCCATTCAACCGTTAACTGTAAAGTTCTTTGTGCGAGGCTGACCGCAAAACTGCTCGCAGGATAATTCTCCGAAGTATCCAGCGTAAAGGATCTCATCCGCAATTCAGACCGCCCCCCAAAAAACCGATAGGAACTCGCATGCAGATAATTCGCCTCAAGGGAACCAAAGGGCAAGAAACGCGGACGAAGACAAAACGAGAAAGAAAATGATGCTAACCACTGAAGGGTCAACATGATCATCGGCCAATCTTTCATAGCCAAATATAAACCCAAAGTTCTAACAAGTGAATTATGAAGACATAGTAAAACAAATCATAGCAGCAATCTAAACAGAACACATAGATAGAATAAGGTAGAAAAGTTTGAGTTCCAATACAAATCTCTGATGAAGTTTTGGATGTTCTCTCCAACTTAATAAAATAGCCTAAACTTTTTGATGTGTTAAGAGATATGTTAAAAGCGTGTGTGTTCCCGAATACAAAGACAGAGCAATTAAATATAAAGTTAAAACTAGTAAGGGCTAATCTTGTAATTATGTGAGAGTTTTGGTTTAAAGTCGGCTAGGAATCAAGGCGAGCCTCTGGCGCTTCGCTGTCGATCGACGATAGGAGGTGTTTGTTGATCGACATTCATATCGGATGTTGACTCTGGCTGGTTCAATGAACAACTCTGAGTTTTTTCTATCTTTACCTCCAAATTCACGAGATTTCTCCAAAACATAATCGAATTTGTAAATACTCTAAAAAGACCCCAAAACATAATGAATGGACTCTAAAAGACTTATATACCATTGGTAAAAAGTTGTCAAATCATGGTATTTGACAGAGGATCAAGGAAATATAGACAGAATGCGCATTGCGTGTGCTAGCTCCTCGGTGTTCCACGTATTATTAGTTGATGATAGCCTTTTCTTCTGTAAGGGAGAGCCCCGTGAATGTGATGAAACAATGAAAGTAGTAGATAGTTATGAGAATGCATAGCCACATTTGTCGAAACAAACTTAAAACGAAAAAAGATAACAGAATACAGATGAAGAATGCATAGCCCCGTGAATGTGATGAAACAATGAAGGTTTTGGATCTCTGCAGAAACAAACTTAAAACGAAAAAAGATAACAGAATACAGATGAAGAAATTGCACAAAGGCTATTATTGATAAGGAGACTGAAAGCTGTTACAAAGAGAATCGCGGAACTTAGACGACCAAATGTTCTAAGAATCGAACTTGCTAGTTTAGCCACCTAAGTCCTAAATTCACCTACGCGAACATCAGTTTTTCTAGGTCTAAAAAGCTTTGCCTCCTCTTAAATTCGACCTCATGCTTATATAATCCTTCTCTAGGCGGTTGGTTTTTCCCTTCCCGCTGCGATTCGCGCTTATCAGAAATCTTCCATTTTTCTCGATCTTTTCTTTTTTCTTCGGAAAACTTCTATTTATCTTCAATCTTGACATTTATCCCCTCATGCGGATAATAGGCAATCTATCATTGTATCTTTGGGCTAGATCTTATTCAAAGTCTCGAGTGGGCCTTTATCACGTTTAAGGACCTTTGGGCCGTTTTACGATTTAGCCATTTTACGACTTTAGACGATATCGTTTCCTGATACGATGTCGTTTTTAAGTAAAAATCTCGAATTAATCGTATAGTTTGGCAATGTTCGGTGTTTCGTTTAACCGTTGCCGCTTTATGCGACTTACTCGAGGTTTTGCGAGAAAATGCGTCTTTTATAAAAGATCTCGAGTTAATCGTATAGTTTGGCAATGTTTGGTGTTTCGTTTAACCGTTGTCGTTTTATACGATTTTCTCGAGGTTTTACTAAAAACACATCTTTTACAGTTTTTATCGTAAAACTCAAACAAATAAGGCGGATTGAGACGAAAGGAAGGACGTTCCGATCACGGTTCAGAGTACGATTGAATCAAGGGATACAGATGGTTGAATTCACCTCGCCCATTAGCGAGCTGGAAATATGTGTTCAGCTCGCGTGCAGCTCGCCCATGGGCGAGCTGGATTGGTGCGTGCAGCTCGCCCATGGGCGAGCTGGACAAATGCGTGCAGCTCGCCCACGGGCGAGCTGGTCACATGTGTGACCTAGCTTGCCCATTGGCGAGTGTTGGGGTCAAAATCGGTACGACGGAATTAATAGCCAAAACTCCCCGCGAAAATATAAAAGGAATAGTTTTATAAAACCCGAAGAGTCGTTTTATAAAACTCAAAGTCATTTATAAAACTCGCAGACCGTTTTATAAAACTCGAGAAGCCGTTTTATAAAACCCGAAGATTGTTTTATAAAACTCGAGAAGCCGTTTTATAAAACTCGAGAAGCCGTTTTATAAAACCCGAAGATCTTTTTATAAAACTCGGGAAATCATTTTATAAAACTCGAGACCCCGTTTTATAAAACCCGAAGATCGTTTTATAAAACTCGAGCAATCGTTTTATAAAACTCGAGAAGCCGTTTTATAAAACTCGAGAAGCCGTTTTATAAAACTCGAGAAATCGTTTTATAAAACTCGAGAATCGTTTTATAAAACTCGAAGATCGTTTTATAAAACTCGAAGATCGTTTTATAAAACTCGACAATCGTTTTACGAAACCGCAAAAAAACCGAAACAGCCGTAAAACGCGATCTAGTCACGACTAGTTAGCCCACGGGCGAACTAAGCCGAGCCGGCTTAGTTCGCCAATGGGCAAACGAGGAGACACTCGACTAGTTCGCCCATTGGCGAACAAAGCAGGCCCGGCTTAGTTCGCCAATGGGCGAACTAGGAGATGCTCAACTAGTTCGCCCATCGGCGAACTAAGAAAAACCGTAAAACTTCGCTTTCTCGATAAAGAACTCGAAGAAATCGTATAAAACGGCAACGGTTGACGATACATCGAGAATTTCCTAAAACATACGATTTATTCGAGATTTCTCGTCGAAATCGTAAAAAACGCGTTTTTAATAAAAACGTCGAGTAAATCGTAAAAAACGCGTTTTTAATTAAAAAGTCAAGTAAGTCATAAAACCTTACGATTAGCTCGAGGAAATTATTAAAAACGACATCAGATCAGGAAACGATCCCGTAAAAAGTCGGAAAACGGATTCATCGCAAAAACGGCCCGAAAGGGCCTAAAATGCGATAAAAACCCATCTCGCGATCTTAACGGAATCTAACCCGCAGATTTGATAACGTTTTGACGGTTTACTCGCAGGAGGAAAATAAAAGTCGAGTTTGAAGATAAAAGGAAGGTTTGAAGAAAAATAGAAGATTTCCGCGGAAGAAAATGAAGGATCGAGAAAAATGGAAAATTCCCGATATAGTCAAATCTGGGCGAAATGGAAAGACCGGATGGCCAAGGCGAGGAGTATATAAATAATGGGTCTAGGGCAGAAGCAAGATATACGAAATTCAGAGCTCTCACCACCAAATTTAGCAATTAGGAATATTTTCGTTTTCTGTTAGCGAGCTGTGTCTCAATTAGTGTTTTCGTTCTTAGACTTCTAAGGATTTTGCCGACGGCTCACGCAGCTTAGGCCTCTCTTTTGTACCAGTTCTTACGCAGATTCCGAATAAGAACCTTCTTGCTTTCAATCTCGTTTATTTTCGTTTTAATTTAAAAGTTCGTCGTTTTCTTAATATTCGTTGTGCGGTTCTGCAGATAGCCGGTTCCTCTGGAAACTTAGGGTTTTCCCGAAGTTTCTTTTTTTTACGATTATTTGACAGTAGGTGGATTTCAGTTCCCACAGTTTGGCGCTAGAAGGAGGGGGGGTCAGATCTATCTTACACCGAAGCCGCAACATGTCCAACGAAGAAACGATGACTGGTGACAACCAAACTCGCGACGAACGCGATAACGTTGAAACAACACCACTACAAGGAGCGTCCGCGGCCAACGCTACAAACGCTAACGCCGAGACCCTCGAGAAGATGCTTTCCGAGTTTAACAAAAAAATCGGAAGAGCAGGAAAAGCTCATCGGTTCGCTCGCGAAATAGGTGGAAACCCTAACCGCGAAAACCCAAGCAATTCGCCCCCGCGGAACTACTAAGATCCGCGGAAGAAGGCTGGACTTTGGCGCTCCTGCGGATCGTCCCAGAACCGAGCAGGGAAACTTACCGGAAAAAGAATCCGGAAAAGACAATCCTGACGCGACGCTGAACGAATTAGAAAAACCTCCTACTCACGAACAAGAGATTGAGGGTGACGGCATCGAACGGGTTAACCTGGAGACGAGCGATCAGGCCGATTTGACAGACGAAGACGCTGACGTCCATCCTAGGAGAAGAAAGACTCGAAGTCCTCTGCCGGAGTCTTCTCCCGAACGTTCATATACTGGAGACGAAGGGGAACTCGACTTCGCGCGATACGGAAAAACCGCCGAGGAGCGGTCTCCGGTCACTCGCAGCAAACGCCCGACAAGGTCGGAAAACTGCTGGCGGTCTGATCGAGGTGCGTGATCTCCGCGAATACATCACCAAAACGGCCGCAGCGGTAAAAGCGATAAAATCCCAGATTCACCACGCTACCAGAGCCGCACCTGAGATCGATCGGCTACTGTACGAGTCTCGGAAAACGCCCTTCACGGCCCGCATCACCGAGATCAAACTGCCCGATCCCGGAAAGCTTAAGGTGCCGACTTACGACGGGACGTCAGATCCCAAAGCGCACCTACAAGCGTTCCAGATTACCATGGGACGAGCCAAGCTCAAGGATCACGAAAAAGACGCAGGCTACTGCCACCTCTTCGTCGAAAACCTAGAAGGAGCCGCGCTCGAATGGTTCGCCAAACTTAGGCGAAATTCGATCGGAAGTTTCCGTCGACTGGCTTCGGAATTCCTGAAGCAGTACTCGATGTTCATTAATCTGGAAACCTCTGACGCCGACCTTTGGAGTTTGGTGCAGAGGGAGGACGAATCCCTCCGCGATTTTATGAGCATATTCAAACTCGTCATGGCTAGGGTCAGCGGAATCAGCGACAAAGCCGCCATCGACGCGTTAAGGAAATCGCTCTGGTATAAATCGAAGTTCCGCAAATGGATAACTCTCGAGAAACCGCGGACGATTCAGGATGCGCTCCATAAGGCCACTGACTTCATAACCATCGAAGAGGAGACCAAAATCATGTCCGTGAAGCATAAGCCGACGAAAAAATCCGCAAAGGATAACGCGTCCGAGCAGAAGCAGAAAAAGAGGAACTCTCGTAACGACAAATTCGTCCATCACGAGGGACAGGATCTCCAAGGGGCGCATAACTACGCCATCAACTCCAGTTCGGAGCAAGGGCGAACCACGGGAAACACATGGACGAGAAATTCGAATTACGACGAGAATTCTTTCTGCGACCTCCACCAAACCTGTGGGCATTCCACAGTGAACTGCAAAGTTCTCGGCGCCAGACTTGCCGCAAAGTTGGTCGCGGGAGAACTTCCGGAGATATCTAGCGTAAAAGATCTCATCCGCGATTTGGATCGCCTTCCGAAGAATGACAAGAACGCTCGAGCGGAGACTCCGCCTCAGGGAAACCAGTCAGGCGAAAAGCGCGGACGAAGACAAGACGAGAAGGGTAACGACCCTAACCGCCAAAAAATCAACATGATTATCGGCGAATCGCAATACTACAATGACACCGTCTCGTCTATAAAATCCTATCAACGCAAAGCCGAAACCGGCTCGAGTTGGAAGGTGCCGACGGATGACCCTCCGAAAGGAGTGATTTCATTCAGCGACGCTGAAACCGGCGGAATCGATCAACCTGACGCAGATCCGCTTGTCATGGACCTAGTAATCAGCGATTTAGAAGTCGCTCGGGTCTTGGTCGATACCGGGAGTACTGACAACGTAATCTTCCGCAATACGCTAGCACGCATGGGGATCGATCTCTCGGAAGTCGAGCCGATTCCAAAACCGTTGACTAGTTTCTCCGGCGAAACGTCAATGACCCTGGGATCAATCCGACTACCGGTCGCCGCAAAAGAAGTGACGAAAATCGTTAATTTCGCGGTAGTCGATTTCTCGGCTTATCTACAACGTTATTATGGGCACGCCTTGGATAAATTCCATGAAGGCGGTTATGTCCACGTATCACTTAGGCATCAAATTCCCGACGCCTACGGGAGTCGCAGTAATTTGGGGATGCCAAAGACAATCGTGATCTTGTTTCCTGACCGAACATAAGCTGAGGCAATTGGTGGTCGCGATCGTGAAACCAAAACGGGCAAAGGTCACGCCACCGCCCGCAGGAGACGACCCAAAGCAAGCAACGGCCAAGAAACCAGAAGTTTCCGCACCCATCGCTTCCATCCGACCGGAGGAGACAATTCCGGACAAAGACATCAATCCCGCGACTGAAGCGATCGAGAAGTCTGCGACAGCCGAGTAAGCACACTCGCGCAAACAATCAGAACTACGAGATGGCTTGATTTCCGAAAGGAATACGTAGGCAGCTCGCCTAAAGACGAGTTCAGCTATCCAAAACGGGGGGGGGGGGGGGGGGGGGGGAGTGAGTGAGTATACGAGTATTCGTATACTCCCAGAATTTTTTACAAAATTTTTTTTAGCTTTGTAACCGAAAATTTTTCGAAATTTTTAATAAAGACAAAGTTAGAATATCTCCGCTACTATCGAAAAACGCAAATCCAGAAAATCGCTTCCGCAGTAACAACTACTTAATCATTTTTATAAAAAATTGCATATCAATATATTTTTGGAAAGAACTGGCGAGACGTCGCCTAAACTCTCAAAGAAATATATTTATCCAAAGTCCGTCCGCGACTATAAAAACACGAACGCTCGGCGATTGGCCCTGTCGAGCATGCTAGCCGTCCTAAACAAACGCACCGACCTATCGGTCCGCATACATCCGACGAGGATAAAATAGCGCGCTATAAAAGAAATCCAAAATTTTGGTCAGCACTTCCGGGCAACTTAGAATTTGTTCCCGGTGAGATGCTCGGTTCCAACCAGACGAATCATATAAGACGAGAACCTATCGCGGATTCTACATCGGTATGGTATCAGGTTAAAATCACAACGGGCAAAACGAAAGCCGACTAGTCATCGCAGAGCCTCAATCCGAAAGTAAACCTAGGTCTTGCCTTAAACCCAGCACACTGGTCGCTAACGTCTCAAGGCATGAATCGAGATCCTAAAGGCATGTCTCTTCGCCCACATCTAAACACTCGCGAAAATCGAAATCTCCCGAGTTAACGAATCGGACGATTTACATCAAAGAGTTAGATACGAGATGACAACTCGTATTCTTCCCTCTACACCTAACACAAAACACGAATTTCATACTTAGAAAATATTTTTATTAAGAAAGTTTTCGAATACACACCGCCCAGCGGTAGGGATTCAAAGCCACCAACGGCCAGTCCCGGAAAAACAACGACAGAATCAAAAAACTAGGAACATCACACATCAAATCATCAAACGCAGACTGGTCGACCTCGCCGTCCACGTCCGGGATCCCAGGTCCAACTTCGACCGAATCCGGCGACACCACAATAGGGTCCCACTGATCCCACATATGCTTCCCAGGATTGGCGGATTCATTCTTTTTCTTCTCTCTCTTAGCTAGACGCTTCGTCTGCTTCGCAATCGCAGCCTCATACGAATAGTCCGAATCCTGGGTAAGATGCAAACCCCCAACTACGCCCCGACACTCGTGGAAATTTCCATTCGCTCTTTGCGCATCTTCAAATTCCGCATAAAGAGGCACGAACCGCTCGCGCCGAGCCATCAACTCCGCAGCAACCTCTCTTTTGCCTGCCCTACGAGCACGGCAAGCCATCGTGTCAGAAAGTTCTAAGCTCCGACGAGATTCATCTTCAAACTCTTCTCTCACACGAGCGGTCTCCATTGCAGCCAAATCCTGGGCACGAGAGAAACTGTCATCGATCTCCCCTCTGATACGAACAGCCTCCGCCTCTGCCGCTGCAATCCTGGATTCGGCCCTGTGAAGTTCCGCACTATTCGCGCTCACCGCTTCACTCATAAAGCGAAGACCCTGCGAAACGGAACAAACATCCTTCGTAAAACGTATGTACATAATAATAATAAAGAATAGGCAAACCTTGTTGAAAAGTCTCGACGCTTTCGCAAACGGTGTGTCAGCTAGTCCTCGGGATGACGTCTCAGCCGGATCATATTCGGAAGGCAAAAAATCAATAAGATCCTCGATATTGATATCTTTGCAGATGCCCGACTGCGATTAATCGGAACCTCTCTATCCCGCGGAGATCTAGACCTTTCCCTCTCCTCCGCATCATCGCCCGCCTTAAAATCAGCATGACCGTCCCGAGAAAAACCGGACGAATAATAGGCGACGGCACGACGGATCCTTTTCGGAGAAAAATACCCCCAATAAACCGGGCCGCCACGTAGAAGATTCATAACCTTCGGAAAATCCTCAAGCATCGGCACCGGGAGGGCAGGCACTGCGAAACAAACAAAAAAGTTAAAACCTATATCTATATAGATATGGGAATCAAGTGACGGACTACCGTTTGACGCCCGCGCAGTCTTAATCAAAGGAATACAACTTTCCTCCACCGATGCACCGTCAATTTTGACATAAAAGAATCGGTGAATCCAATCGTGATCATTCGAGGCAAGTCCGCTAACAACCGTCATGTCCCGCCGGGGGGCTAAGTAAAAACCATCCTTTCTTCCCTTGAATGTCAACATAGACAAAAGATAATCCGCATCAAGGGACATTCCGCGTTCGTATCCCAACGCCAGAATCCCGATAAGGTGTTGTATGCCACTAGGGCGCAATTGGCCGAACGGTACTCCAAACTTGTCCAAGAATTCGAAAATGGCTCGAGGAATAGAGAACCATAGCTGGCAGGTCAACAGAAAGGCTTCGTAGCACGTAAAATAACCCGGAGGCGGATCCTCGGCACCCTGACCGGACAGGGATGCGAAATTGAACCGACTCAGGGATCGCATAGGTATTTCTCAAATAATTGAGAGAACAACCAGTACTCGTGCTCATGCCAACTGTTCTCTTCCGAGGTTTAGTTCTCTTCGGAACCCAGAATGTAGCAGGTGGCATTTCCACGGCACTCGCGGCTAAATTGTAGTCTGCAAACTCTTCCTTGGTCGTATAAAAGCGTTGAAAGACCGGCTCGGGAAGAGGACAGCCGCTGGAAATAACAAGGTCGCTCGGATCAAAGATTGATGCATGAGCATAATCTGAAACTTTCCGTCCAAAAGACATGTTGGATAGTCGAAAGAAAAAGGATCCAAAGGAAAAAGTAGAGAGAAGCCTTCCTAAAAACTTGAGCAAGTTATGGAGGAGTGAATGAAAAACTTATAAAACTCACTCCATATACTTATAGGAAAGGATTTTACTATTCACCTTTGGACTTTTGGCCATTAAAGTTCCGCCTAATTCTACCAAACTCGCCAAACGAGTTCAATCCACTCGCAAGAACCTCACGATTCTTACGAGCTGGGGGGCTAACTTTTGAGGTCAAAATCGGTACGACGGAATTAATAGCCAAAACTCCCCGCGAAAATATAAAAGGAATAGTTTTATAAAACCCGAAGAGTCGTTTTATAAAACTCAAAGTCATTTCTAAAACTCGCAGAACGTTTTATAAAACACGAGAAGCCGTTTTATAAAACCCGAAGATCGTTTTATAAAACTAGAGAAGCCGTTTTATAAAACCCGAAGATCGTTTTATAAAACTCTAGAAATTGTTTTATAAAACTCTAGAAGCTGTTTTATGAAACCCGAAGATCGTTTTATAAAACTCGAGAGATCGTTTTATAAAACTCGAGAATCGCTTTATAAAACTCGAAGATCGTTTTATAAAACTCAAAGATCGTTTTATAAAACTTGAGAATCATTTTACGAAACCGCAAAAAACCGAAACAGCCGTAAAACGCGAACTAGTCACGACTAGTTCGCCCACGGGCAACTAAGCCGAGCCAGCTTAGTTCGCCAATGGGCGAACTAGGAGACACTTGACTAGTTCGCCCATTGGCGAACTAAGCTGGCCCGGCTTAGTTCGCGGATGGGCGAACTAGGAGATGCTCGACTAGTTCGCCCATCGGCGAACTAAGCCGGTCCGGCTTAGTTCGCCGATGGGCGAACTAGGATCACTCAACTAGTTCTCCCATCGGCTAACTATGCCGGGCCTGCTTAGTTCGCCGATGGGCGAACTAGAAACTTCCTGGACGTCCCGAGCCTCGTTCTCCCGCATTCCCGATTCGAAACTTACGTCTTTCGACACGGTCGCATTTTGAACCACGGCCGAAACATCTCCCGTTCCATCTCGGTCCGACCTATCGTTCGAGTTTTACGATAAAAACCGTAAAACTTTGCTTTCTCGATAAAGAACTCGAAGAAATCGTATAAAACGGCGAAGGTTGACGAGACATCGAACATTGCCTAAAACATACGATTTATTCGAGATTTCTCGTCGAAATCGTAAAAAACGCGTTTTTAATAAAAACGTTGAGTAAATCGTAAAAAACGTGTTTTTAATTAAAAAGTCGAGTAAGTCGTAAAACCTTACGATTAGCTAGAGGAATTTATTAAAAACGACATCAGATCAGGAAGCGATCCCGTAAAAGGTCGGAAAATGGATTCATCGCAAAAACGGCCCGGAAGGGCCTTAACCGCGATAAAAACCCATCTCGCGATCTTAACGGAATCTAACCCGCAGATTTAATAACGTTTTGACGGTTTACTCGCAGGAGGAAAATAAAAGTCCAGTTTGAAGATAAAAGGAAGGTTTGAAGAAAAATAGAAGATTTCCGCGGAAGAAAAGGAAGGATCGAGAAAAATGGAAAATTCCCGATATAGTCAAATCTGGGAGAAATGGAAAGACCGGATGGCAAAAGCGAGGAGTATATAAATAAGGGGTCTAGGGCAGAAGCAAGATATACGAAATTCAGAGCTCTCACCACCAAATTTAGCAATTAGGAATATTTATGTTTTCTGTTAGCGAGCTGCGTCGCAATTAGGGTTTTCGTTCTTAGACTTCTAAGGATTTTGCCGACGGCTCACGCAGCTTAGGCCTCTCTTTTGTACCAGTTCTTACGCAGATTCGGAATAAGAACCTTCTTTCTTTCAATCTCGTTTATTTTCGTTTTAATTTAAAAGTTCATCGTTTTCTTATTATTCGTTGTGCGGTTCTGCAGATAGCCGGTTCCTGTGGAAACTTAGGGTTTTCCCAAAGTTTCCTTTTTTACGATTATTTGACAGTAGGTGGATTTCGGTTCCCACAGCGAGCTGGACGATTGCTCGGTTTTTGGTCTTTTCTTGTTTTCTCGACCCGAGATATTTTCAGAGGATATAAGGAGAAGTGTCTGTACGCGTTGACTTCGATCTTAAAAATAGTTGCAACATCTCGGAGAGTTTGGCTGTTATGGCCGTTTTCAGTAACTTGGCCAACAAAACAATTGCGGGATCTTTTATTTGATTTTCCGATTATTTCCAAGATGACGATTGTCGAGTTTAAGGAATTGCTTTGTTCGGAGAATCCTTAGATTTCTTCTCGATGCTTTTCCGCAGTTTTAAAACATATTCTTAACTTTGCGGAAAGCTTTGTTTGTTGATTCCGTTGTAACCGATTTTGAACCCAACAAACGAGGAGGTATTTTTTGATTATTTCATACTTTCATACGGGTTTTCCGCAACTTCGTATCTCCGTAGAAAGTCTATAGTTTCTTGTACATTTTTTGTGGGACTTAAAAGCCATTGATTCCGTTGTGACCGATTTTGACCCCAACAGTGAACAAGACTTTAATGTGTTACTTCAATCGTTGTAAATACGTTGTAACCTATATGTCAGAGACATGTAAATATCATAGTAAAGATATTCCTTTTTAATACGTTGTAAACTTTCACCTACCAATATTCGTGGATTTCCTATATATATGAGCATTTCTAATTTCATACCACCACACAAAAGAAAAAACAAAAACAACTCAAAAAATGTCTGATGGAATAAATATTTTTGAACTACGGAGTTGGATGTATACGCATAAAGATTCTGACGGTAGAGTGACGAATTCATTTCTTAGCGGGCTAGAGACGTTCATGAACCAGGCAGCCTGTACACCGCTCACGCAAAAAAGTGGTAAGATGTTATGTCCTTGTCAGAAATACAAGAATTCAAAATTTTCCCGTATGTTGGTGTCAAAAACCGTAATTTCGAAATCAACGTCTACGATAACTTCTGGAATCATTACTTTCCGCAAAAGTCATTTATTAAAACGGAAAGTCGTTTTAACAAAACTCGAGAATCGTTTTATAAAACATGAAGAATAGTTTTATAAAACTCGAGAATCGTTTTATAAAACTCGAGAATCGTTTTATAAAACTCGAGAATCGTTTTATAAAACTCAAAGAATCGTTTTATAACACTCAAGGAATCGTTTTACGAAACCGCAAAAAACCGAAACAAGCCGTAAAACGCGAACTAGTCATGACTAGTTCGCCAATGGGCGAACTAGGAGGCACTCGACTAGTTCGCCAATGGGCGAACTAGAGATTTCCCGGATATCCCGCACCTCGATCTCCCGCATTCCCGATTCGAAACTTACGACACGGTCCCGTTCTGAACCACGCCCGAAACATCTCCTGTTCCATCTCGATCCGACTTATCGTTCGAGTTTTACGATAAAAAGCGTAAAACTTCGTTTTCTCGATAAAGAACTCGAAGAAATCGTATAAAACGGCAACGGTTAAATGAAACACCGAACATTCCTAAACGATACGATTTATTCGAGATTTCTCGTTGAAATCATAAAAACGCGTTTGTAACAAAAAACGTCGAGTAAATCATAAAAAACGTATTTTTAATAAAAAGTCGAGTAAATCGTAAAACCTTACGATTAACTCGAGGAATTTATTAAAAACAATGTCAGATCAGGAAACGATACCGTAAAAGTCGGAAAACGGATTTATCGCAAAACGGCCCAGAAGGACCTAACCCGAAGATTCGATAACGTTTTGACGGTTGACTCGCAGAAGAAAAATAAATGTCAAGTTCGAAGATAAAAGGCAAGTTTGAAGATAAATAGAAGATTTCCGCGGAAGAAAAGGAAGGATCGAGAAAAATGGAAGATTCCCGAAATACTCAAATCCGGAAAAATGGAAAGATCGAACCGTCAAGGCAAGGAGTATATAAATCAGAGGCGTAGGGCAAAAGAAGTGGACGAAAATCAGACCTAAAAAGACGGCTGTTAGCTTAGGAGTTTAGGACTTAGCGTTTAGACTAGCAATTCAGATCCTTAGAACGTTTCGACGTCTAAGTTCTTCAATTCTTCTTGTAACAGTTGTCGATTCTAATTCAATAAAAGCTTTCGCACAAGTTCTTACTCTCTATTCTTTATTGTTCATCCATATTCTTTTGAATTCGTTTGTTTTAGTGATTTTCGCAGAGATCCAGGACCTCGGGAAAATTAGGGTTTCATCCTAAGTTTCCATATTTGACGGAAAATCGACAGTGTGGATTTCGGTTCCCACAGTTTGGCGCTAGAAGGAGGGGGGGGGGTCGGATTCTCTTACACAATAATCGCTAAAACGAACGAGAAATAACATGCCTAATCTGAACGGCGACGTCATCTCGTTCGAGAAAAGAGAAACGATCGATTCGGTCATACCTCTCAACGATCTTCTCGTTATTGAGCTGACGATCCAGAATATGGATATTGCGAGGATATTAGTCGATACCGGAAGCTCGGCTGATATCATCTTCAAAAATACTCTCGAGAGAATGGAAATCGATCTGTCTGAAATCGCGGAAAACGTAAGCCCACTAGTAGGACTCTCAGGAGAAATCACTATGACCCTCGGAACGATCAACTTGGCAGTTCGCGCCGGGAGCATAATGAAAACGTCGAATTCGAAGTCGTTGACCGACCTATGTCTTACAACGCAATTGTAGGGACACGATGGTTAAATTCGATGCAAGTGATTCCGTCGACGTACCATATGTGTCTCAAGTTCCCAACTCCGAACGGAATCAAGAATATATGAGGGAACCGACGAACTTCGCAGGTTTGTTACGCCGCGAATTTAAAACGAAAAAATCTGCCGGTCGATATCTCTTCCAAAAAGAAAAAGAAGTCGACGTCCCTCGACAACGCCCCAGAGCAAGATAAAACGGAACTCTTCTGGCAGTTGCGAGCGGCCGAGGCTTTGGAAGGTAAACGCGAGCCAACCTGCGAACCCGTCATCACGGTATGCATCGACGAGAATTTTCCAGAATGCTGTGTCGAAATCGGTGCGAACCTGAGCGAGACCTTAAAAGTCGAACTCCTGACATGTCTAAAACAAAACTCGAACACGTTCGCTTGGACTGCGGAAGATATGCCAAGGATCGACGTAAACATCACATGTCATGAACTCAACGTTGACCCGACATCCAAACCTGTCAAACAAAAAAGACGAAAACTGGGGGCGGAACGCGCCGAAGCGTTCAACAGTGAAGTCGACAGACTCCTCAAAGTAGGATCGATCACGAAGGTTCGGTATCCTGACTGGCTCGCCAATCCCGTTGTCGTAAAGAAAAAGAACGGAAAATGGCTAGTCTGCGTCGATTTCACCGATCTGAATAAGGCGTGTCCGAAAGATAGCTATCCGCTGCCGCACATTGATCGCTTAGTCGAGGCAACCGCGGGCAACAAACTCTTATCTTTCATGGACGCCTTCTCGGGATACAATCAGATCATGATGAATCCCGACGATCAGGAGAAAACCGCATTCATAGCCGATCGCTGAACCTATTGCTATAAAGTGATTCCTTTCGGTCTAAAGAATGCTGGCGCGACTTACCAACGACTCGTCAACCGAATGTTCTCCGAACAACTCGGAAAAACGATGGAAGTATACATCGACGATATGCTCGTAAAATCACTCAAAGAGCAAGACCACGTCGTACACCTCCAAGAATGTTTCGAGAGGCTCAACCTTCATAACATGAAGTTGAACCCGGGAAAGTGTCGGTTTACCGTTGCGTCCGGAGAATTTCTAGGGTACCTCGTCACTTACCGCGGGATCGAGGCTAACCCAAAACAAATCACGGCGCTAATAGAGATTGTCTCTCCCAAGACAAAACGCGAAGTACAAAGACTGACCGGCAGGGTCGCAGCACATAACCGTTTTATCTCGCAATAAACGGACAAATGTCTACCTTTCTACGAGACATCGAAGGGAAACAAAAAGTTCGAATGGTCAGAAGAATGCGAGAAAGCTTTCCAACAGCTGAAACATTATCTAGCCACCCCGCCAGTACTCTCGAAACCCGTAGAAGGAGAACCATTACTCCTCTATATCGTGGTATCAACGACCGCCGTAAGTGGCGTCCTTATCCAGGAAGAGCGCGGCGAACAAAAGCCGATCTTCTACGTAAGTAAGACACTACTGGACGCGGAGATGCGATACCCTATGATGGAGAAATTGGCTTTGGCCGTGGTCATGTCCGCAAGGAAACTGAGACCGTATTTCCAATCTCACACCATCGTCGTTCCCACGTCATTCCCTCTCCGCACCATTTTGCACAGTCCCAGCCAATCGGGAAGATTAGCAAAATGGGCGATCGAGCTGAGCGAGTACGATGTTGAATATCGCGCAAAGCCTTGCGCGAAATCACAAGTACTCGCAGACTTCATAGTGGAACTCCCGACGGGAATTACGTCCAACCGAGAGCCGAAATCGACCTAGATCTTGTACGTTGATGGATCCTCGTCCAAACAAGGTTCTGGGATTGGCATCCAACTTGCATCCCCGACGGGAGAAGTATTGGAACAGTCATTCCGATTAATTTTCCACGCTTCAAACAACGAAGCCGAGTATGAGGCCTTGATCGCAGGACTACGATTAGCTCACGGACTGAAGATTCGTAACCTTCACGCGTACTGCGATTCCCAACTAGTGGCTAGTCAATTTAGGGAGGAATACGAAGCAAGGGACGAAAGAATGGAAGCGTATCTGATCTTGGTAAAAGATCTAACTCAGAAGTTCGATCAATTCGCTTTGACTAGAATTCCACGAGCGGAGAACGTCCAGGCAGACGCCTTGGCCGCCCTAGCATCCAGCACGGATCCTGGTATGAGCACGGTAATTCCCGTTGAAATTATCGAACACCCTAGCATCGGACCGCCCATAGTCGTAAATCTGATCAATGAATCAGAAGATGATGTGGAGGAGAGCCACCCGGCCGAAGATCAGTCCGATTACGGATTCAATCGTCCGTGGATAGAAACAATCCTCGCATACATAACCAACAGAGAACTTCCATCGGAAAAATGGGCGGCCCGAAAGATAAAAACCCAGGCCGCACGGTACGTCGTAATGGACGGAGAACTTTACAAATGGAGGTTCTCCGGACCACTGATGACTTGCGTGCAAGGGGAGAAAGCACGGCGGGTTATGCAGGAAGTGCACTCCGGATCTTGCGGAAACCATTCTGGCGGGAGATCCCTCGCAATAAAAATCAAGCGCCACGGATATTTCTGACCGACGATGGTAAAAGATTGCGAAGAGTTTTCGCGAAAATGCGAGAAATGTCAGCGGCACGCTCCGACTATTCACCAACCCGCCGAGGTCCTTTCATCTATCTCGGAACCATACCCGTTCATGCGGTGGTCGATGGATATAGTCAGGCCAATGCACGCGTCAAAACAAAAACGCTTCCTCCTGGTTCTGACCGATTTTTTCTCTAAATGGGTCGAAGCCGACTCTTACGCAAGCATCAAAGACGCCCAGGTAGAAAGTTTCGTATGGAGGAACATAGTCTGTAGACATGGAGTACCATACGAGATCGTGACGGATAATGGATCCCAGTTTATCTCGACTATATTCGAAGCTTTTTGCGCAAAATGGAAAATACGATTGACAAAACTGACTCCAAGATATCCTCAAGGCAATGGACAAGCCGAGACTATTAATAAAACTATCCTCGACGGTCTCAAGAAACGCCTCGACGCCAAAAAGGGAAAGTGGGCCGAAGAACTCGAAGGAGTTTTATGGTCGCACCGCACAACCCCGAGGCGAGAAATGGGTGAAACTCCTTTCGCTCTCGTATACGGAAAAGAATGCATGATTCCCGCAGAACTCGAATTTCCAGGAGTACGTAGAAGACTGCTCCCGGAAAGAGAAGACGCAAATAACCTAATGTTTCTCGACGAACTCGACCTAATTAACGAACAGCGGGATCAGGCACTCGTTCGAATTCAAAATTACCAAAAAGCGGCCGCAAAGTACTATAACGCAAACGTACGGAACCGCAGATTTCACGAAGGCGAGCTAGTCTTACGAAAAGTCTTCCAGAACACCGCAGAACGAAACGCCGGTAAACTAGGAGCAAACTGGGAAGGACCGTACAAGGTAATAAAAGTAGTCCGACCCGGAGAATACGAAACCGCAAACATGCAGGGCATCAAAATTCCCAGATCCTGGAACGCGATGCACCTCAAAAAATACTATCACTAGGCGGCGCGCCCGCAGAAAACTGAACTACGAGACGGCTTGATCCCCTCGAAAGGGTACGTAGGCATCTTGTCTCAAGACAAGACCAGCTGTCCCCCTCGTTCAAAAGGGGGGAGTAGGTGAGTATACGTATACTCGTATACTCCCAAAATTTCAAAACTCAAAATTTCTCAAACTTTTCCGGCAAACGCATCGAAAGAAAAAAACAAAATTCTGAATGTAGCGAGACATCGCCAATGTTCGGAAAAAACATTCCTCTTCAAAAAACAACAAACAGTCCGTCCGCGACTATAAAATACACAAAACTTCTTAACACACGTATCCTTCGCGAAGGCCCAAACTGCGCAAACATCTATCGCTTAAAAATAGTTCGCTGCTGATCACAACGAACTCGCAACTGTCTTAAACAAACTTAAGTTATCTCGCAGATATAGCTCTCGAACACCCGACACATGGGTAATAGAGCTATAAAAGAAATCCAAACTTTTGGTCAGCACTTCCGGGCAACTTAGAAATTGTTCCCGGTGAGATGCTCGGTTCCAACCAGACGAATCGTATAAGCCGAGAACCTATCGCAGATTCTAAATCGGTATGGAATTAGGTTAAAATCACAACGGGCAAAACGAAAGCCGACTAGTCATCGCACAGCCTTAATCCGAAAGTAAACCTAGGTCTTGCCCTAAACCCAGCACACTGGTCGCTAACGTCTCAAGGCATGAATCGAGATCCTAAAGGCATGTCTCTTCGTCTATATCTAAACGCTCACTCGATTTACCAAACAACCTACGACGGGCAAACGAACAAGGCGATCTACTACGGGAACGGAATGCGAGACGACAACTCGCGGACCTCCCGCAATATCAACTCAAAACAGAAGGTTTAAATAAAAACCGATTATCCATTACGAAAATAAAAAGTTGCCGAAGCAACAAGGGATTCAAAAGCCATAGAAGGTCAGTCCCGAACAAGTACAAAAGCCGCACTCGGCCGAATACATAAAAATCTAATTTTTAGAAGAAAGTCTCGTAAGAGACTACAACTTCAAACATCCTCCGCATGCGGAGCCTCATCCTCATCCATCGCATTACCTTCTCCCTCGACAGCAACCTCCGGGTCGTCACCATTGTCCGCATCAGACTGAGGTACGGCAGCAAGAGTCGGATCGGAATAACTTCCCTCGACAGGAATAGATCTTTCAGTCACACGGACAGCTGATTCCTTGAAACTCTTCATCTTGCGCTGAAGTCAGCGCAGCTCCGAAGCCTTGGATTTCTTTCCATCCTTCGCCTTGATCAGAGAGACCGCGGTCTTTCCAAGATCGCGCTCCAGATCGCTAATCCGAGCTTCGAATCGAGACACCTCCGCGGAACGCATATCTTCTATCGCCTTCAGTTTCCCCTTGAGCTGAGCCGACCTCTCCGGTGACACGGCTAACTCCCTGGCTAAACTCTCAACTTCGCACCCACATTCTTTGATCATCCGATCGATCAATGAAACAAACTGGAAAAATCAAGAAAGATGGTCAGCTACGAATATATTCTTGAAAACATATGTTTGCGAACCTGTACCTTGGTACGCTGCTGCGACATCGACATCAAGCTCGGTGTCTTGCTAGACGAAGCTCCGGTCTCGGAACCCTTCATGGCTCTCTTTCTCGCGGGAACATCATGGTTCGGATGAGTTCTCTTGCGGCCTTTCGCTGAAGCAGGCAGCGTCGCGCTAAGCGCCGGAAGTCCCAGGACAATCACCCTCTTGGCCGAAGCAGGAGGCCCTAGAATCGTGACTGGATCAGCCGCAGCAGGAGCTGCAGCCGGTCCGATTGCGGCAGGAGTCGTGACTGATTCGACAGCAGTAAGAGTCGCAACCGGTTCGCCCATGGTCGGAGACACGACCGACTCCACCGTGGGGGAACTACGGCTATTCCGACCTCAGCAGAAGTAGCAACGTTTTCGGCTGTAAGGAGGGGCGAAACAGCAGGCGCACCCGACGGCTCGATAGTAGCACCCGTCGAAGAATCCGCTGCCGTATCGGTCAATTCGTCCAAAATAGCCTTGACCTCTCTCGCAAGGACGGATGGGTCTACCAAAGGTACGTCGCCCGATGCAGCATCTTCCTCAGCATCGCTACGGTCCATCTCGTCTTGAAACAAGAGAAACTCAGAAATCCGAGCATCCTGCGGATGTTCCGGAGGGTTGTCATTGGATGGGACCTCACAGTTTTGTTGATCACCTAGGGAAGAAGACATCTTAAAATTTTTCTAGAGAGAAGTTGGAGAGAAACTTGAGAGGTGGAAGATATGAGATCTAATGACCCAATACTTATAGAAAAGAAGAGCTCTGTTGGGGTCAAAATCGGTACGACGGAATTAATAGCCAAAACTTTCCGCAAGAATACAAAAAGAACAGTTTTATAAAGCTCGAGAATCGTTTTATAAAACTGGAAATATCGTTTTATAAAACTCGAGAAATCGTTTTATAAAGCTCGAGAAATCATTTTATAAAGCTCGAGAAATCGTTTTATAAAGCTCGAGAATCGTTTTATAAAACTCGAGAAATCGTTTTATAAAGTTCGAGAATCGTTTTATAAAACTCGAGAAATCGTTTTATAAAGCTCGAGAATCGTTTTATAAAACTTGAGAAATCGTTTTATAAAACTCGAGAAACCGTTTTATAAAACTCGAGAATCGTTTTATAAAACTCAAGAATCGTTTTATAATACTCGAGAAATCGCTTTATAAAACTCGAGAAACCGTTTTATAAAACTCAGGAGACCGTTTTATAAAACTCGAGAAATCGCTTTATAAAACTCGAGAAACCGTTTTATAAAACTCGAGAATCGTTTTATAAAACTCGAGAAACCGTTTTATAAAACTCGAGAAACCGTNCGTTTTATAATACTCGAGAAATCGCTTTATAAAACTCGAGAAACCGTTTTATAAAACTCAGGAGACCGTTTTATAAAACTCGAGAAATCGCTTTATAAAACTCGAGAAACCGTTTTATAAAACTCGAGAATCGTTTTATAAAACTCGAGAAACCGTTTTATAAAACTCGAGAAACCGTTTTATAAAATTCGAGAATCGTTTTATAAGACTCGAGAAATCGCTTTATAAAACTCGAGAAACCGTTTTATAAAACTCGAGAATCGTTTTATAAAACTCGAGAAACCGTTTTATAAAACTCGAGAAACCGTTTTATAAAACTCGAGAATCGCTTTATAAAACTCGAGAATCGTTTTATAAAACTCGAGAATCGTTTTATAAAACTCGAGAAATCGTTTTTATAAAACTCAAAAGTCATTTTATGAAATCCGAAGATCGTTTTATAAAACTCGAGAATCGTTTTACAAAACCGCAAAAAACAACAAAAAACCGCAAAAAACCGAAAAAGCCGTAAAACGCGAACTAAGAAACACTCTCTAGTTCGCCGATGGGTGTACTAAGAGTCACTCTTTAGTTCGCCCATCGGCATACTAAGCCGGGCCCGGCTTAGTACGCAGATAGGCGAACTAAAAAGCATTCTCTAGTTCGCCCATCGGCGAACTAAGACGGGCCCGGCTTAGTACGCCGATGGGTGAACTAGAGACGTCCCGGACACTCCGCGTCTCGATTTCCCGTATTCCCGATTCGAAACTTACGTCTTTCGACAAGGTCGCATATCAAGAACCTCTTTGCTCTCTGTTTTCGTTTATTCTCATTTAAATTCTAAGTTATCGTTTTCTTATTTTCGTTGTGCGGTTCTCGCAGATACTCCCAAAATTTTTTTACAAAATTTCTTTTAACTTTGTAATCGAAAATTTTTCGAAATTTTTAATAAAGACAAAGTTAGAATATCTCCGCTACCATCGAAAAACGCAAATCCGGAAGAACGCTTCCGCAGTAACAATCACTCAATCGTCTTTACAAAAATTCGCATATCAAAATATTTTCGGAAAGAACGGGCGAGACGTTGCCTAAATTCTCAAAGAAAAATATTTCCCCCCAGTCCGTCCGCGACTATAAAAACACGAACGCTCGGCGATTGGCCCCGTCGAGCACGCTAGCCGTCCTAAAAAAACGCACTGACCTATCGGTCCGCATACATCCGACGAGGATAAAATAGCGCGCTATAAAAGAAATCCAAATTTTTGGTCAGCACTTCCGGGACAGTCTCCCGGTGAGATGCTCGATTCCAACCAGACGAATCGTAAAAGCCGAGAACCTATCGCGGATTCTAAATCGGTATGGAATCAGGTTAAAATCGCAACGGGCAAAACGAAAGCCGATTAGTCATCGCACAGCCCCAATCCGAAAGTAAACCTAGGTCTTGCCCTAAACCCAGCACACTGGTCGCTAACGTCTCAAGGCATGAATCTAGATCCTAAAGGCATGTCTCTTCGCCCACATCTAAACACTCGCGAAAATCGAAATCTCCCGAGTTAACGAATCGGACGATCTACACCTAAGAGTTAGGTACGAGATGACAACTCGTATTCTTCCCTCTACATCTAACAAAAAAAAATGAATTTCATACTTAGAAAATATTTTCTTATTAAACATCCGAATACACACCGCCCGGCCGGTAGGGATTCAAAGCCACCAACGGCCAGTCCCGGAAAAACAACGACAAAATCGAAAAAACTAAGAACATCACACATCAAAGTCATCACACGCAGGTTGATCGACTTCGCCATCTACATCCGAAATCCCAGGACCAACTTCAACTAAATCCGGCGACACCACGACGGGATTCCATTGACCCCACATGCGCGCCTTAAGGTCGAAAAATTCGGACTGCGTATCTTTTTCCCGATTCAAATCTTCCCATCGCACTTAGGATTCCTTAGCAAACGAATACCCTTCATTCTGAGTCAGGGATAACCCATGAACGACCCCGCGACATTCGCGATAATCGCCATGTGCCCATTGCACAGCTTCCGCATCCGAATAACCGGTTGCAAATCACTTGCGACTGTTGGTGTCGAAAACCGTACTCTCGAAATCAACGACTGCGATAGCTTCTATAAAAGGGAGATCATTACTTTCCGCAAAAATCGTTTTATAAAACTCGAAGAATCGTTTTATAAAACTCGAGAATTGTTTTATAAAATTCGAGAATCGTTTTATAAAACTCGAAGAATCGTTTTATGAAACTCGAGAATCGTTTTATAAAACTCGAAGAATCGTTTTATAGAACTCGAGAATCATTTTATAAAGCTCAAGAATCGTTTTATAAAACTTGAAGAATCATTTTATAAAACTCGAGAATCGTTTTATAAAATTCGAGAATCGTTTTATAAAACTCGAAAAATCGTTTTATGAAACTCGAGAATCGTTTTATAAAACTCGAGAATCGTTTTATAAAACTCGAGAATCGTTTTATAAAACTCGAGAATCGTTTTATAAAACTCGAAGAATCGTTTTATAAAACTCGAGAATCGTTTTATAAAACTCGAGAATCGTTTTATAAAATTCGAGAATCGTTTTATAAAACTCGAAGAATCGTTTTATGAAACTCGAGAATCGTTTTATAAAACTCGAGAATCGTTTTATAAAACTCGAGAATCTTTTTATAAAACTCGAGAATCGTTTTATAAAACTCGAAGAATCGTTTTATAAAACTCGAGAATCGTTTTATAAAACTCGAGAATCGTTTTATAAAACTCGAGAATCGTTTTATAAAACTCGAGAATCGTTTTATAAAACTCGAAGAATCGTTTTATAAAACTCGAGAATCGTTTTATAAAACTCGAGAATCGTTCTATAAAACTCGAGAATCGTTTTATAAAACTCGAGAATTGTTTCATAAAACTAGAATCGTTTTATAAAACTCGAAGAATCGTTTTATAAAACGAATCGTTTAATAAAACTCGAAGAATCGTTTTATCGCGTTTTATAAAACTCGGGAGCATATTCTTCCCGCTAGATTCATACGAATAAAAGCATGCTCTTAAAAAACGCAAACTGATTTTTAATAAAGCCGCAAAAGCGGCAGGGACTCAGAGCCGCACACGGCCAGTCCGAAAACTATAACGGCCACGTTCGGCCAGATCAAACGGTCTACGAGACTAGTCTCAAGGCCGGCAAAGGTCAAGATGCCATCGACATCATTGTGCTCGATAAACATATAACTAGACCGTAAAGGTCTTGCCGGGAAAAAGGTCATACAAACCTTAACTCCAAAACGAACTACGAAAGGCTTGATCCCCTCAAAAGGGTACGTAGGCAGCCTTCACAAGGCGCGGCCCTAATCTTAAACGCTTCCCGCTCCCTGGAGAGTGGAAAGATCACTTTCAACGGACCTTTCCGGCCATTAATTCCGCCAAACTTAACTAAAACTGGTTAACCACTCGCAAGAACCTTACGCTAAAGGCTCACGATTCTTACGAGCTGGTGGGCTAACTGTTGGGGCCAAAATCGGTACGACGGAATTAATAGCCAAAACTTTCCGCAAGAATACAAAAACAACAGTTTTATAAAGCTCGAGAATCGTTTTATAAAGCTGGAAAAATCGTTTTATAAAAATCGAGAAATCGTTTTATAAAGCTCGAGAAATCGTTTTATAAAGCTCGAGAAATCGTTTTATAAAGCTCGAGAATCGTTTTATAAAACTCGAGAAATCGTTTTATAAAGCTCGAGAATCGTTTTATAAAACTCGAGAAATCATTTTATAAAGCTCGAGAATCGTTTTATAAAACTCGAGAAATCGTTTTATAAAACTCGAAAAACCGTTTTATAAAACTCGAGAATCGTTTTATAAAACTCAAGAATCGTTTTATAAGACTCGAGAAATCGCTTTATAAAACTCGAGAAACCGTTTTATAAAACTCGGGAAACCGTTTTATAAAACTCGAGAAATCGCTTTATAAAACTCGAGAAACCGTTTTATAAAACTCAAGAATCGTTTTATAAAACTCGAGAAACCGTTTTATAAAACTCGAGAATCGTTTTATAAAACTCAAGAAACCGTTTTATAAAACTCGAGAAACCGTTTTATAAAATTCGAGAATCGTTTTATAAAACTCGAGAATCGCTTTATAAAACTCGAGAATCGCTTTATAAAACTCGAGAAATCGTTTTTATAAAACTCAAAAGTCGTTTTATGAAATCCGAAGATCGTTTTATAAAACTCGAGAATCGTTTTTCAAAACCGCAAAAAACCCAAAAAGCTGTAAAACGCGAACTAAGAAACACTCTCTAGTTCGCCCATCGGCGAACTAGCCGGGCCCGGCTTAGTTCGCCGATGGGTGTACTAAGAGTCACTCCTTAGTTCGCCCATCGGCGTACTAAGGCGGGCCCGGCTTAGTACGCCGATGGGCGAACTAAAAAGCATACTCTAGTTCGCCCATCGGCGAACTAAGCCGGGCCCGGCTTAGTTCGCCGATGGGCGAACTAAAACATGCATGACTAGTTCGCCCATTGTCGTACTAAGCCGGGCCCGGCTTAGTACGCCGATGGGCGAACTAGAGACGTCCCGGACACTCCGCGTCTCGATTTCCCGTATCCCCGATTCGAAACTTACGTCTTTCGACAAGGTCGCATTCTAAACCACGGCCGAAATATCTCTCGTTCCATCTCGATCCGACTTACCGTTCGTTTTACGATAAAAACCGTAAAACTTCGTTTTCTCGGAAAGAACTCGAGGAAATCGTATAAAACGGCAACGGTTAAACGAAACACCAAACATTGCCTAAACTATACGATTTATTCGAGATTTCTCGTTAAAATCATAAAAAACGCCGAGTAAGTCGTAAAAAACGTGTTTTTAATAAAAAGTCGAGTAAATCGTAAAACTTCGCGATTAACTCGAGAAATTTATTACAAACGACGTCAGATCAGGAAACGATCCCGTAAAAAGTCGGAAAATGGTTTTTATCGCAAAACGGCCCGGAAGGACCTAAAACGCGATAAAAACCCATCTCGCGATTTTAACGGAATCTAACCCGAAGATTTGATAATGTTTTGACGTTTTACTAGCAGAAAGAAAATAAAAGTCGAGTTTAGACATAAAAGGAAGGTTTGAAGAGAAATAGAAGATTTCCGCAGAAGAAAAGGAAGGATCGAGAAGAATGGAAAATTCCCGATTTAGTCAAATCTGGGCGAAATGGAAAGATCGGATAGCCAAGACGAGGAGTATATAAAGACGAGGTCTAGGGCAGAAGCACACACACGAAATTCAGAGCTCTCACCACCAAAACTAGCATTTAGGAATATTTCCGTTTTTGTTAGCGAGCTGCGTCTCAATTAGGGTTTTCTAGTTCTTACGCTTTCGGCAATTCTTTTTGTACCAGTTCTACACAGATTCGGAATCAGAACCTCTTTGCTCTCTGTTTTCGTTTATTCTCATTTAAATTCTAAGTTATCGTTTTCTTATTTTCGTTGTGCGGTTCTCGCAGATACTCCCAAAATTTTTTTACAAAATTTCTTTTAACTTTGTAATCGAAAATTTTTTGAAATTTTTAATAAAGACAAAGTTAGAATATCTCCGCTACCATCGAAAAACGCAAATCCGGAAGAACGCTTCCGCAGTAACAATCACCCAATCGTCTTTACAAAAATTCGCATATCAAAATATTTTCGGAAAGAACGGGCGAGACGTCGCCTAAATTCTCAAAGAAAAATATTTCCCCACAGTCCGTCCGCGACTATAAAAACATGAACGCTCGGTGATTGGCCCCGTCGAGCACGCTAGCCGTCCTAAACAAACGCACTGACCTATCGGTCCGCATACATCCGACGAGGATAAAATAGCGCGCTATAAAAGAAATCCAAATTTTTGGTCAGCACTTCCGGGACAGTCTCCCGGTGAGATGCTCGATTCCAACCAGACGAATCGTATAAGCCGAGAACCTATCGCAGATTCTAAATCGGTATGGAATCAGGTTAAAATCGCAACGGGCGAAACGAAAGCCGATTAGTCATCGCACAGCCCCAATCCGAAAGTAAACCTAGGTCTTGCCCTAAACCCAGCACACTGATCGCTAACGTCTCAAGGCATGAATCGAGATCCTAAAGGCATGTCTCTTCGCCCACATCTAAACACTGGCGAAAATCGAAATCTCCCGAGTTAACGAATCGGACAATGGGCGAACTAGAGATTTCCCGGATATCCCGCGCCTCGATCTCCCGCATTCCCGATTCGAAACTTACGACACAGTCGCGTTCTGAACCACGGCCGGAACATCTCCCGTTCCATCTTGATCCGACTTATCGTTCGAGTTTTACGATAAAAACCGTAAAACTTCGTTTGATAAAGAACTCGAAGAAAACGTATAAAACGGCAACGGTTAAACGAAACACCGAACATTGCTTAAACGATACGATTTATTCGAGATTTCTCGTTGAAATCATAAAAAACGCGTTTGTAACAAAAAACGTCGAGTAAATCATAAAAAACGTATTTTTAATAAAAAGTCGAGTAAATCGTAAAACCTTACGATTAACTAGAGGAATTTAGTAAAAACGATGTCAGATCAGAAAACGATCCCGTAAAAGTCGGAAAACGGATTTATCGCAAAACGGCCCGGAAGGACCTAAAACGCGATAAAAACCCATCTCGCGATCTTAACGGAATCTAACCCGAAGATTCGATAACGTTTTGACGGTTTACTCGCAGAAGGAAAATAAATGTCAAGTTCGAAGATAAATGTCAAGTTCGAAGATAAAAGGCAAGTTTTGTTTGGAACCAGTGGGATTGTTTGTTATGCTTCTTGTCTGGATCAGTTGAGCTATGTTATGTTGAGTTCAGTATAGGCTTAAGATTTTTGGTTCAGTTGAATATAGCATGTGTTCAGATCTGTACGAGTTCAGCATGCTGTTGGATTAAATTTCTTTAAGCATATCTGATAATAATCAGACTATGTGCCTCTGTTGGATGTAGAGATAAGTCATGGTCAGTCTGATGCTCCGTGTAAGCACTTTCCCATCCTTATATTGTTGACACGTTCTGTTTAGGTTCAGATGGTCTGAAGATCATTCTGGGCAACCTTCTGGATGTTCTGAAGTGAAAGTGAAGTGGACTGTGAATAGTTGAGCATGAATCTAGTCTTCCCTAGCCAATCTCATGGATAGAAAGGTGAGTCTAGATAGATGACTGTTGAGTTATGAATATTTTGAAAATAGTTAATATGGTTGATCCATAAGCAAGTATCTTGATGTATATTAAAGGTGAAGTGTTTACCTTGTGTAAACACCTAAGAAATATTGGGAATAAATATTTGAGGTTTATCCTGAGCCTTATTACTTGTTCTCAACCACTAATACATAAGTATATAATTAAGTATACGAGTAAGAATCATGTGAAGTCTTATCATATTCACTCCCCCTAAATCCCGCTTTACCGTGACTTGGTCCTGCGAATGGAACAAGGTCATGTAGACAGGATGATGGGGTAGCACCCTGGAGACCATGTACTTCATGACGATGCAGTCTCGAATGTTCATTAGGAAGTTTGAGGATGATGGTAATGCTAACTCACTAAGATTGGTTAGCCTTTGTGGTTTATCGAGTTTAGTATATATATTATATTTATATATTAAGTGATTGGCGGGTGACATGGAAGTAATGTTTAAGATAAGATTCATATTAAGGGAATGATAGGAATATATTTCCACTGCATACAAATGGAGTTCATTGCTTGGCTTATAATTAATATATGTTGGGCTATGGGATTGGGCTCACTGAGTAAACTAGTTACTCATGACTCATTTGTGATGTAGGTTACCAGTAGATGGAAGACCTCACTCTAGGAAGGGAAGGAGAAGCTTTAGCCAGTGATAGTTTTGTCATCCTTGCATTGATGTTTCGAAAAATCTTAAGTATAAAGATTGTTTTCGATATCTTCAAGGACGACCAATAACATTTATGTAAGATGCTTTTAAAAGAATAAATTTATAATGTATAAAGATTTTTTTTTAAAGTACGGGTTCCATATGATATTAGTCCTTGTTTGGACGACCAACCTATTGGGTATTACTCGGCCGGGTTGCAAAGCCTTGGGTCGTACCTAATAGGATATGTGTACTTGGGCGATTGGATTAAGGTACCTGGATTTGTTCCGGGAACTTTGCTTTAATTGTTTATGTGCACATTGTGGCTTCTTTGGTTTGGTTTAAGTTACTAGTGATTGGCTGTGCATGTTCTTGTTTAATTTTTGCACGGCCGGTTGAGTCAAATTGTACTTAGACCAGATCGGGGGTGTCACAAATGTGGTATCAGATCATGGTTATACGATGCTTGAATGGGACTTGTTTCAAAAAAAAATTCGAGTCAAAATGAGTCGCAAGACTAAGATATGCTGGCTAGTTCCTTCTTCTTAGGATAGCTAGTCATGGGTAGTTACCTTACGGTTATCTTTCATAGTAGATGCAACAAGACAACCTCGACAAGATGGAGTGTACTTACCGATTTTGATATCTTCATGATCGGGTTTTCTACCACCATGCTCGTAATTGATATCATCATGCTTTCTTGCCGCGCTATCGAGTTCTAGTATGGATACTGATATAACAGGGAGATATGTGGGACAGAATCGACACATCAAATACATCACCGGCCCATGTGTTATTGATGTAAGGTGGCATTATTGCAATAATTAGGCTTATAACGATCCGGCGGCACATGACCATGAATATAGACTTATTCTCCCGACTTCTTAGATCGATTCAGTTTATTTTGAGCCATACCCGCACTAGAGCCTACAAGCCTGACTGATTCAGCATTTGTTTCAAGCTTAGCACCATTTGACAGAGATGGTTCAACTGTAGTACAAGATGATGGACGCACCAGCACCACTCTATCTGCAACAAGACATCTTGAAACTTATGATGCAAATAAGTTGTTGTGACCACAAGATACTAGGAGGGACTACAACGCTTGAGGTATATTTTTACTGGAGTCAGAGTTGGATGCAACACTAGGAGTAGGACGAGTGATGTGGCCCATTAGTCCGGGTATCGCAAGAATGATATGGAAGCATACAACATCAAGAGGGATTCAGTGAGTTAGTCGTTAAGCATCAAGCATCATTTTGGGAATCTTAGTTCAAGTTAGACAGATTTCTTTAAAGAGTTCAAAATGTAGTATTTTTTAAGGTGTGGGACTAATTGAAGATTCAACTTAGAGAGTTAGTACAATCAGATGTTCCGCCAAGATTTTGAAGTCGAGTTAATCTGATTCATCCAATATGGTTTGGATGATGATCCCAAGATCACTAGGACGTTCATTGGAGACTTATCCCATACTGTTGAAGTAACCAAGGACCGTAGTTTTAAGAGCCTTGAGGATTTAGTGTAGAATCATGTGAATGATAAAGAAGCTATTGCTGAAGAAGTTCACCAAGTCATAAATGATGTCTAATTTCCAACCAGTTCAGATTGAAGCTCAGTTTGAAGTAGTGACTCAAGTCGGTGGATATGATTTTTATAAGACATTTCATCCAAACAAGATAGAGGTCCTTGAGTTGTTCTGGATGTGACTAGTCAAGACATAATGGTCATGATTGTACAAGTGTGGGAAATTCTGGACCGGTTCGTCATTTGCGCATTGGTGGTTCCCTTGTGAAGGGTAAAGATGCTATGTACCTCTTCCCCATGAGCAAACCAATCCTATTACCTATACCTAGGGAATCAAATCCCAAGCTGGTTCGCGTTTCCTAACCATTAGTCCTGATTCAAGTGTTAGGCTATTTGGGTAGATCCTACACTTTAGAATTGTCTAGACCGTCAAAACTCCAGAAGGTCCAATCACACGTTTGCTTCTTATGCCATTGTGTGTTGAGTGCATTTTTAAAATTTTATGAATGATAAAATAAAATATGTGAATTGTCATCAATGTGTCGTAAGAGACCTTGTTTATGGACGAAATTTTTCCGCCCATATTGTAGTTGATGCGGGAACAAAACATAGTTGTAGTTCCCGAGTAGTGTCATAGTGTAAGGGAGAATTCACTTTGGTGAATTCAAGTATAATGTTCTTATTCGTGGAAGTGCTGGCTGCCATTTAGAGTTATGGTATACCTTCGTATGCCATCCCTATTACTTAGTACTTCCGGTAGAGCCGTATGTTTCTATCTAGAGTGAGATTGGCTATCTAGTTACCGATCTCAATTAGGACATTGTCAAGGAAAGAAGAGTTTGGAAGAAAACCAGTCACCATTGGAGCATTGCTCTTAATAGTCTAGAAAGCTGAAAACCTTTTGGGAAAAGGTGAAGTAGTGTACTCCATTACCCTTATCATTTAGGAACACAGAAGATCAAAAGGAACAGAGTAGAGAGGACAGTATAGTAATCAGAGAATTCAAAGATATGTTTATGTCGCTGGAAGGAGTGTCAAGACCTCGAAGTAACCCGTTCAGTATTCTTGTGTAAACCGAGTGGTTCTGCCAAGTGGTTATGCCTGAGTTAAAGTAGCAAGTTGTAGATTTGTTGGAAAAAGATTTTATTCAACCAAGTTACTTGCTGTGTAGAGAGCACCCACGTCAATAGTAAAGGAGGAGAGTTTGTGATTATGTTCAGCAGTGTTTGAATCTATTGCATGACCATCACGACAAGTCTCAACTATTAAGAATGGATAAATTGTTACGATCAGTTGCAAGGTGCAGTTTAGTTTCCAAGATCGTTCGATGGACGCTTCAAGTTTTAGTAAATTTTGCTGCTGAGATTTGCAAGTTAGATACTGAAGATAGTGAGTGTCAGAACAGATCTGTTGCGGATTTAGAAAAGATCGATTCTAATGAGGAATGGTTGTCTCCAATCTCTGTTACTGAAGAGTCGAATTTTCATTGGATTGACCAAAATTTTGTTCAAGGGTTGGCAACCATATCAACCGATGGGATGACTGACTGAGAAAGATGTTACCCTCGAATAAAGTATCAAGGATGGAAGAAGTGTGCCATCAGTTGGAGAAAGACCTGGCGTGTATGTACCTCTTAGCTTTGCATGAGCCTAACCAGTCATATAATGTTGCATGGACGCAACGTACGTTGGTTTAGGAGCTTGAGTTGGCGACAGATTTGTTGTATCTCAAATTTGGTGACTATTTCAATATAGAGAAGGAATAAAAGTGTTCACTGGTCATAGAAGCCTTATGAAAATTAGATGTTGTTTCCTATGCTTTGAGGAGGGAAAATCTGATGCCAATATTGAGAAGAGTCTCAAGACTCATGAAGTGGAAATTGGAGTGTTTTATTAAGCGGCCTTATAAGGAGGGAATGGAGATTTTTCAATATTTTAAGTAGTAGATTAAGATGGCTTAGTAAATCGTATTTGAGGAACTCATTTGGAGGATGAGAATTTAAGGAAAACTTAGGAAGAACTGAATGAAGAGAACCCTAAGAAAGTTTGAAGAGTGCAAAAAAAGTATAACCATAAGGCTTATGGGAATTCCCAAGCTGTTAAGATCTCAGAGGATATATCAGTATAGAAAATAAAATGTCGTCGTAAAAAAATATTCAGTTGGTAAATCAAGTTTGGTATAAACGAACCTGTTGGATCCATAGTTGCTAGACAGAAGAAGAAAATCAGAAAGCAATAGAACCAGACTTTGACATAGGAAACTTCAAAGAGATTTGAGTGGTTCAGAAATTTTGAAGAGTAGCTCACATAGATAAGAGTGTCTTGATTATTGTAAGGGAAATCTTTTGTGGTTTGAATCATGAAAGTAGCACCCTTGGTTTGAATCATGTTAGTTTGATTGATTGTGCATGTTCTTGTTTTATCGTTGCACGGTTAATCAAGTTGACATTGACCAGACCGGAGATGTTACCTTTACTTATGGCACATCACCTAACATTCCAAATTTCATGATATTGGTATGGGAAAAAGACAGATAGAATATTCCAGAGATGGTAATCAGAGATTCAAGGCAGTAAATAGAAGTATGTAGACCGCAATTGAAGAGACTTGTGATGAACTAAAGAAATTGGTTCTTGTTCAAGGTGTTTGCTCAGAAAAGAAAGGATTGTTTTTAAGAATGGGGAAAAGAGACAATCTGATATATTATTCTATACCGAGTAGTGAGTTGTCATAGTTGGAAAGGTTTTCTATAGACCAGAGCTTCTTGCAGATATGTTTATGCATCTAGTATGTTAAGTGTTGATGTTGTGTAAGAAAATACCAAACTCCAGTATGATAAAACCGCTGAAACCACAGAAATCGCGACCCAATCTCGCATATCCTTAAGGTCCTCTTCAGATAGGTGAGTTCCGTATTACAAGATTTGATAATCGGGAAATTGAGTAAGTTCAAGTATTTGGGGAAAAATGACCATGAGTTGTTTCGATATCAGGCAGGTGAGGAAAAGTCCTGAGTTGATTATCCAAAACCCTTTTGCAGAGACTCTAGTATTCAGTAAAGTTTGTATATCTATGTTTTGAGAATTCAGGGGGGAAGAATGTAATAACCCTCATGAGCATATATACCTTCGGTCGAGAAAAATTCCGCTCGACCAGTTTAGAGTTGGTCCGACCCGAATTAAAATAAAATCGACCGGGTGAATCAACGTCTTAACCGGACTGTCTTGTGATAGAAAGACCTTCCCGTGATAGTTCTGGTAGAGTTTTATTCAAGATGGAGGAGTTTATTGTCAAGCAAGTCAAGATTCGTTGGACAAAAAAATGTTTGATCCAAAACTGGTCTGGAATACTTTCAGCTGCTTGCGAGTCATGTGAATGTCATGTGCTGCCTGGATGCTTGCTTCCTTCCTGACCTTAACATATGACTTTCACCTTCCTGCCTTCTTGCTACATTAAAGTCATGTAAGTTGCACACCTGCTTGTAGTATTCTTCATGGGAAGGAAAGTACCTTATTTCATGGGAAGGAAAGTGTGATTAAGCTCACCACATGTCTCATACTGCTCTGAAACTTTTTTCCTCTCATGCTGACTCTTATTCTGCTTTTATCATGTCATTTATTGCCATCTCCTCTTCCTGGTCGAGCTCAATAATCTCAGAAAGAAAAACAAAAAAAATCAGAGAGAAAGCAAGAAGAAAAGAGAGAAAACAAAACAGAAAAATTGTTTATAGAAAAATTTAAAGAAACATCAGAGAAGATTTTCTGAGCATACATACTCTTTCTCACCCTCTTATGACTTTAATAAGTGTGATCTGGTGTGGTTAAGAACTAAAGGTTTGGCGTCCAAGCATTTAGAATCACTCAAGTTCTTCAGCCCTTGATTTTATGGGTAAGAACATGGATTTGATGAGATCAGTTTTGCTTGAGCTTTAGTTTTTGTTAGGTAACCAAAGCGAGTTATGTTTCTGATCTTGAACCTATCATGGATATCTTGTTCTGATCAGGTTAGACGTGTGTTCAGCTTGAAGCTCATAGCAACCAAGTTCATTTGAACCTTGAGAAAAACCGGTGAGCTTTAGCTACTAGTTCAGAGAAGTTTTGTTTGGAACCAGTGGGCTAGTTTGTTATGCTCCCTGTCTGGATCAGTTGAGCTGTGTTATGTTGAGTTCAATATAGGCTTAAAATTTTTGGTTCAGTTGAATATAGCATGTGTTCAGATCAGTGCGAGTTCAGCTTGTTGTTGGATTAAATTTCTTAAAGCATTTATAATAATCAGACTATGTGCCTCTGTTTTATGTAGAAATAAGTCATGGTCAGTCTGATGGTCCGTGTAAGACCTTTCCCATCCTTATAGTGTTGACACGTTCTGTTTGGGTCCAGATGGTCTGAAGATCAGTCCCGGAAACCTTATGGATGTTCTGAAGTGGAAGTGAAGTGGACTATGAATAGTTGAGCTTGAATCTAGTCTTCCCTATCCAATCTCATGGATAGAAAGGTGAATCTAGATAGATAACTGATGAGTTATGAATATTTTGAAAGTAGTTAACATGGTTGATTAATAAGCAAGTCTCTTGATGTATATTAAAGTGTAACTTAAGAAATATTATGAATTATTATTTGAGGTTTATTATTAATTAACATTTACGCTTAATTTTTTTTTGTTGGATTTATTTAAGAGAGAAAATAAAGTTATGTAAGTGTTATTTTTCTTGATACATTTTATTAAAAAGGTTATTAATAATTAGAAAACTAACACATGTTATAATTCGATGAAATTATGGAGTCGACTTCATTCCAGATCAAACCATTATAGTAAAATGATAACTAATATCAAAATATAATAGGGAGTTTTGCAGATTTGACCTAGAACTTGAAGTCAAACACAAAAGTAACTTTCCTTTTTTTTGAAAATTGATTTTTCCCTATTCACCCCACAAGTTCAAATAATTCACGAAAATGCCATCTTTTTTTTTTCAAAAATGACATTTTTACTCTCTAACTCACCCTCATCATCTTCAAATAATTACAAGATTACCATTGTCATCAATATCCAACCACCATGAACAACCAATTTGAAGCTCTTAATGCTTCTGAATTCGATTTACGCTTTTTCTTTCTATATTCTTATGAACTAAACAAAACATCTCTCTCAATTTCTCTCCACATTGAGCTAAAAAACCCCAAGATTTTGATTCTACATTTTTTATGGTTCATATAGTTAAAGAAACTAACGATTTTTGGTGGGTTACTTTCTTTTGAGATTTTTGTGTACTTGGAGAAGCCTTATGTTTGCTAAGAAAGTTATCTCACCAATTTAAGGTATGAAATCGATTTTTTCCAAATTTGTTCATCTAGACGACTTACCAGGTAAGTCGTCTGGATGCAGACGACTTACCTGGAAGTCGTCTTGTCAATGCAAAGCCCATATTTGCAATTGACTTTGATATTTGTTTTTTTGGACGACTGAAATATCAGTCGTCTGCATTAGTTTGGTTACAAACAAAATCTCTTAAGAATCTGGACGACGGAAATTTCAGTAGTCATAGGTTAGTTTTGTATTTGACTAAATTATTTCAGAAGTTTGACTTTTATGGACGACTTACATTTCGTCCGAAAAAAAATTGAAAATATCAAATATTTTATTGAAACTCGACGACTTACATTCAGTCGTTGTAGGTTAGTTTTGCAATTGTGAAAAAAAAACTTCAACTTTTAAATACAACCAGACAACTTACAATTCAGTCGTCCTACAGAAGACTTATAATTTAGTCGTCCAGGATTTTATTCCAAGATTCTGGTCAAACCTCGTAAATCCTGGACAACTGAATTGTAACTCTTCTGACAGACGACTGAACTGTAAGTCGTCTGGTTCTAATTTAAAGTTGCAATTTTTTTCACAATTGCAAAACTAACCTACGACAACTGAAATGTAAGTCGTCTACTTTCAATAAAATATATATTTCAATTTTTTCGGACGACTGAAATGTATGTCGTCCGTAAAAGTCAAACTTCTAAAATATTCTAGTCAAATGCAAAACTAACCTACCATGACTGAAATTTCAGTCATCTGTGTTTTTTGGAGATTTTTTTTTAATCAAATTAAATCTGACGACTGATATTTCAGTCGTCCCAAATACAGATTTCAAAATCAATTGCAAAAATAACCTCTGTGTTGAACAGACCACTGAATGTTTAGTCGTCCGGATTACTTTGATTGAAATCGTCTACGTCTATCTTTAATTATTCTTTGTTCTATGTTTGCTAATGTGTTTTATTTTGACTTTTTCAGATGATGGGTCAGTTACATGCAGTGTATGGAGAATGGTTGTTGGGAGATGGATGTTGTAATTTTGTGGTTAATCGTTTCAAAGGTTCGAAACATGCTGACCTTGTTTCAATGGGTCAAGAAGATTATAGCCTAGACATGAACACAGAGTCAGTGCGGTTAGCCTACACAACTTAACAGATGGCTCCAGACCTTCCTCCTGTTCATGTTACAAGTGATAGGCAAGTTCGGAACTTGCTAGAGATAACTAAAACGCAAGATGTACGTCTTTGTGTATCAAGCTTTTGCAAGATGAGAACCGTTTCAGAGGAAAGAGATGAAGCTGATGTGGAGGATGAAGCTGAGTTGGAGGATGACGCTGAGAAGGGGGATGAAGCTGATGTGGGGGATGAAACTGAGAAGCTGAGGAGGGGGATGAAGCTGATGTGGGGGATGAAGATGAGGAGGATGCTGACATCCCCGTTGTCGCTGAACCTTTTTATGATGCTGAGGATTACAGTAGGTATGGAAAGGTTAAAGACAAGGATGAGGAAGAAGATGATGAAATCTGTTTTGAAGCCTACAGAGGGGCATATGGTAGTGAGGGAAAAGGATAAGAAATAATCTATATCAACCAGAGTTTTTCTAGCAAGGATGCACTGCTTTCAGAGTTTCAGTTGACAGCGGTGAGGCGTAGGTTCTCCTTCAGATTTTACAAGTTAACAAAAATTTTCTTTGTCGCAACATGTCGGGTTAGTGGTTGTCAATGGAAGGTCATAGCAAGTGTGAAACATGGGACTAAAACGTTTTGGGTAACCAAGTATGTGGAAACTCGTACATGTTCCATCGCAGACAGAATCGCTCAGCGGAAACACTCTACTCTGAAGTACGTTGGTCGACTCTTCATAGATCGTGTTGGAATTATTGATGGGTTTAATCCGCAGCATATCAAAGATGCAATGAAGAATATGTTTGGCATGACACTTGATTACACTACTTCATACAGAGAACTGTTATATGCACAAGAAATGGTGAAAGGATCCGCGGAAGATGGGTATGAGCGACTGCCTTTATATTTGGAGCAAATCAAGGCAACGAATCCGGGTTCTATCACTTCTATAGAACTTGATTCTCTGAATAGATTTAAGTATCTTGTTCTCGCTTTTGGAGCTTCTATCAGAGGTTTCAAGTATCATAGAAGGGTCATTGTGGTGGATGGGATTCACCTAAGTGGGAAGTATGAGGGTACTATGTTGGTTGCAGCCGCACAAGACGGTAATTTCCAGATATACCCATTGGTTTTTTGGATCGTAGATGCTGAAAATGATGAATCTTGGGAATGGTTTTTCACACAATTGGCGAGTTGTGTATCTGCTGAGCATCCTCTGGTGATAGTCACCGACAGGCACCATGGCATTATAAATGCATGTGAGAAGGTGTTTCCTTGGGCAACCCGAGGAATATGCTATTATCACCTTCAAGAGAATATTGTCAAAAAGCATAAAGGGAAGCATCTCTTTTACTTGGTGAAAGGTGCTATTTATGCTCGTACACTTTACGATATTGATCGGTACATGGAGGCGATAAAGAGTGCAAATCCAAATCTTTATGAGTATCTGGTGGATGCCGATGTGAGCCTATGGTCAAGGGTTCATTTTCAGGGAGACATGTACAACTTAAAAACTAGCAATATGGTTGAATCAATTAATTTCGCACTGAAGCCAGCAAGATGATTTCCTATTCAGTTCATGTTGGAGTTCATAAGGGAGAAGCTAGGAAGATGGTATTGGAAAAAGGAGAGGAGATGTCTTGAGTCTTACAACTCAACATAGTCGAGGTGTTGAACACTTGCTTGTTGTTCAAGAAGAGATCGCAAATACACTTAGAGTCCAACAATATGATCGATGGAAGTTCTTTGTGAAAGGTGGCCATAGGGACTGCAATGTTGATCTGGAGCTTTTCAAGTGTGATTGTGGTGTCTATCAAGTTGAGAAAATCCCTTGCTGTCATGCTATAGCATCTGGAACAGCAGCTGGTTTGCAGATCCACACTTGTATGTCTGGTCTATTCAAAGGATAGTTTGTTTGCAGGATACTCAGAGAATACATATCCTTGTGTTGGACAACAAGTTGAGGCACGCACATGCTTTCCTCCGGAAATAAAGCGTGGTCCAGGGAAAAAGAAGAAATCAAGATGGAAATCATGGTTGGAGCTATCTAGGATGAGAGGATACAAACGCCGGAAGAAACACAGGATTTATAGGTGCTCCGGATGCAAAGCAACTGGCCATAAGCTTCCACAATGTAAGAACTGACGCGCACGACCTTCAAGTAAGTCGTCCAGACGACCTTCAATTCAGTCCTCCAAGAGACTTTCAATTCTCTCATGTCTTCGATTCTATATATCTATCAATCTATAGACTCTATTTTTATGAACTTCTCTGTTTTTTTATGTTTCTATGTAGGCTACCGTTCAGACGACCTAATGGTTTTCTGGATGACCTTCCAGTTAGTCGTCCAAACGACCTTATGATTAGTCGTCTGACGGATTAAGTAGAAATATCTCATGTATTCGGCTCTCTCTCTATGAATATGTGTTATGAACTCCTCTGTTTATTTTTAATGTTTTATATACTTCTCTTTAGACGACCTTCATTTCAGTCGTCTAGACGACTTATGGTTAGTCGTTTACCAGATTAAGAAAAAAATTGAAAAGACAAGTCATGCATCCTATTACATTATCTGAAACACAAGTCATACATTACACTATCTGATAGGTTACTGCATTAGTTTGGTATGAGGATAGGTTACAAAAAAATTCTTCATATCCTGACCCTGTTAACGTAGCTTCAAGTTCAAATACAACAGTACACAAAAGCATCATTCTCCTGGGTCATACGCTCCCAGGTTCTCATTCATGGCACATAGGAAGCTCTTCATATATATCCACCACTATCTTCTCCCTGATGGCGTTTCCATTTTTAGAACAAAACGTTTCGGGAAAATCCATCCTAAGAGCATGACACTCAATGTACTTCAGAGCGAAGGGGCCACAATCACCAGCTCGGCACTGAGGTACTCCAAAGATGTGTCTCGAATAGGTGTATGGCTCCAATGTGTATTGTGCCCTTTGTTCGTCAGAGACAGCGCACTCAACAAGCAGATACGGGATCATTGTGATAAAAGGCTCCATTACCTCATCGAGTTGTGCAGGGCTAATATGTGAGATAATGCTGTCCCAGATGACAATGTGCCTCTTAGGGATTGATATCCATATAGAAATCCAATGGCTGTTGTTGAAGTTCACAGGTGCATAGATTTCATCAACATCCACCCCCCCCCCCCCCCAAACCTTCATAGATTGGCAATAAGAAGGTATCCCCCCCCCCCAAACCTTCATAGATTGGCAATAAGAAGGTATCTCGCCTGCATGATAATTCCACGCCCCATCAGGGAGTCTTCTTCCCAAACCGTTGACATCTCCCAAGTCGCTCTTAAAATCAGGGTAGTCGACACTCCACTGCTGAGAGAACAAATGATCAAGAAAGCACATTCTCTCGCTCCTGAACCAATCTAGATGGTCTTGGTACTGTTGCCTCAGTGAATCGATAAAAGCATCCAGCAAATAAAACAATTCAAGTCAGATGAACCACCAGACGAATTACTCATAAGTCCTCTTAACAGAATACTACTCAGGCGACTTATATGTAAGTCGTCTATAAGTATTCTACGTAGACGACTTACAGACGACTTACTTATAAGTTGTCTGAGTAGTCTTCTGTTATGACGACTTATAAGTAAGAAAATAGGAGAAGACTTACATGGTCGGTTAACCATTCTAAGCTGGTTTGGAGGACTTGATAAAACCGACTTGGACATCTTCGTGGTTTTTTCTTTAGAGGCAGTTTATAAGCATCGCAAACACAAAAATAATTGTTGGGGTCAAAATCGGTACGACGGAATTAATAGCCAAAACTTTCCGCAAGAATACAAAAAGAACAGTTTTATAAAGCTCGAGAATCGTTTTATAAAACTCGAGAAATCGTTTTGTAGAGCTCGAGAAATCGTTTTATAAAACTCGAGAATCGTTTTATAAAACTCGAGAATCGTTTTATAAAACTCGAGAATCGCTTTATAAAACTCGAGAAACCGTTTTATAAAACTCAAAAAACCGTTTTATAAATCTCGAGAATCGTTTTATAAAACTCGAGAAACCGTTTTATAAAACTCGAGAATCGTTTTATAAAACTCGAGAAACCGTTTTATAAAACTCGAGAATCGTTTTATAAAACTCGAGAATCGTTTTATAAAACTCGAGAAACCGTTTTATCAAACTCGAGGAATAGTTTTATAAGACTCGAGAAACCGTTTTATAAAGCTCGAGAATCGTTTTATAAAACTCGAGAATCGTTTTATAAAACTCGAGACTCGTTTTATAAAACTCGAGAAACCGTTTTATAAAACTCGAGAATCGTTTTATAAAACTCGAGAATCGTTTTATAAAACTCGAGAAACCATTTTATAAAACTCGAGAAACCATTTTATAAAACTCGAGAAACCATTTTATAAAACTCGAGGAATCATTTTATAAGACTCGAGAAACCGATTTATTAAACTCGAGAAACCGTTTTATAAAACTCGAGAAATCGTTTTATAAAACTCGAGAATCGTTTTATAAAACTCGAAGATCGTTTTTATAAAACTCAAAAGTCGTTTTATGAAATCCGAAGATCGTTTTATAAAACTCGAGAATCGTTTTACAAAACCGCAAAAAATCGCAAAAAACCGAAAAAGCCGTAAGACGCGAACTAGTCGCAACTAGTTCGCCCATCGGCGAACTAAGCCGGACCTGGCTTAGTTCGCCGATGGGCAAACTAAGAAACACTCTCTAGTTCGCCCATCGGCGAACTAAGCCGGGCCCGGCTTAGTTCGCCGATGGGCAAACTAAGAGTCACTCTTTAGTTCGCCCATCGGCGAACTAAGCCGGACCCGGCTTAGTTCGCCTATGGGCGAACTAAGAAGCATTCTCTAGTTCGCCCATCGGCGAACTAAGCCGGGCCCGGCTTAGTTCGCCGATGGGCGAACTAAAACATGCATGACTAGTTCGCCGATGGGCGAACTAGAGACGTCCCGGACACTCCGCGTCTCGATTTCCCGCATTCCCGATTCGAAACTTACGTCTTTCGACAAGGTCGCGTTCTAAACCGCGGCCAAAATATCTCCCGTTCCATCTCGATCCGACTTACCGTTCGAGTTTTACGATAAAAACCGTAAAACTTCGTTTTCTCGGAAAGAACTCGAGGAAATCGTATAAAACGGCAACGGTTAAACGAAACACCGAACATTACCTAAACTATACGATTTATTCGAGATTTCTCGTTGAAATCATAAAAAACGCGCTTTTAATAAAAAACGCCGTGTAAGTCGTAAAAAACGTGTTTTTAATAAAAAGTCGAGTAAATCATAAAACTTTGCGATTAACTCGAAAAATTTATTAAAAAACGACGTCAGATCGGGAAACGATCCCGTAAAAGTCGGAAAACGGTTTTTACCGCAAAACGGCCCGGAAGGACCTAAAACGCGATAAAAACCCATCTCGCGATTTCAACGGAATCAAACCCGCAGATCTGATAACGTTTTGACGGTTTAATCGCAGAAAGAAAATAAAAGTCAAGTTTAAACATAAAAGGAAGGTTTGAAGAGAAATAGAAGATTTCCGCAGAAGAAAAGGAAGGATCGAGAAGAATGGAAAATTCCCGATTTAGTCAAATCTGGGCGAAATGGAAAGATCGGATAGCCAAGACGAGGAGTATATAAAGAGGAGGTCTAGGGCAGAAGCACACACACGANGTTTTCAGCTACTCTCTTTGTACCAGTTCAACGCAGATTCGGAATAAGAACCTTCTTGCTTTCAATCTCGCTTATTTTCGTTTTAATTCTAAGTGTTTTCGTCATCTTAATCTTTGTTGTGCGGTTCTCGCAGATAGCCGGTTCCTCTGGAAACTTAGGGTTTTCCCGAAGTTTCCTAATTTACGATTTATTTGACAGTAGGGTGAAATCTACTCCCACAATAATCAATCACTTTTCTCCATAGACAGTTTGTTGGACTTTCCAACAACTTACGGATCAGTTTTCAGTCAATCAGTGAGCTCCTTCAACTTCTTCTTGTCATAGGATGCAAAAGGATCATAGCCTTTGCCAACCTTTTTGTTTGGAATGATCTGTTTGACAATGTTGTTTCCCTTAAAAAGTAGTTTGCTGTGTGGGAGCAAGTTTCCTATCTCGCTCACTTTTTCCACGGAGATTTGCCTTGTATGCTTCCTTCTTTGTCTCCCTTCTAGCTTCATGTTGCTGTAAATCTTAAGCAGTGGGTACTTATTTGTCCAAAAATGAGAACGTTGGGTTCACCACTCGGTAAGTCCTCTGCAGTTTTCACAGTCACCAGCTCTTTCGAGGAAGTAAGACTCTGTTCTTTGGCTTCATTATGTCCTGCTTTCGCCCCATTCACACTTTCTCTCTGCAATTTCGATATAAAAAATGTGTTTATATACTATTTAAACAAAATTCCCACATTACACAAAAACCTCAATCAAAGATCCAAGTACACTAGAAACAAACCACACAAGTTCCGAAGCAAAGCATACAATGGTTAAAATTAGGACACAAAAAACAAAGCCTACAAAGTCTGACTCTTTTTAACACTTTGCCTAGTTACTCTCATCTCTTGAATTTTGGGAGAGGTTTTGGTACTAACCTTGGGTTCGTGCACATGTTTTGCTGGAGACCATGAAGTGTTCTCTGCATTTGTAACTTGAAGGTCATTACATGAACTCCCTTTATTGGTTATTCCCACCATCTTCTCCAGAGCTCTCACCATCTTCTCCAGAGCTCCCACCTTGTTCTCCAAAGCTCCCATCCTATCCCCCACCAACTTGATCTCCATAAGGCCCGTCTGAAACCCATCCCTCATGGCATCAGATATGGCCTTTTCAAGCTGTTATTTCGTCATCCCACCAACAGTCTTAGAAGGCGCTTGACTACCCTCAGCTTCAACATACGACCCTTTACAAGCTTTCTTCCGAGGTCTGCTACTTTCTTCCTTCACAACCCTCTCCTCCTTCGCTGTAGTCGATTCCATTCTTACTGGACTCGCTTCATTCTTCACTTCACTTACTTCATTCTTCACATGACTCACTTAGAGCTTCAATGGCTTCTGAGTACCGGTGACTTGCCAGCAGTCCATGGTCCACTTCCATCTAGGATCTTCAAAATGACTTTAATTATGCTGTCCACGGCAGGGTGGTTTACGTCTCCGTCCCATTTTGGTAATATTTCATCAAATTCTTTTGAACAAAGTTGTTCACGTTAATCTGCAGTAAATAAAAGATATAAACTTTGCAATTTGACGAAATAGAAAAGATGGACGACTTAAAAGTAAGTCGTCAGAAGTCTTAGGGAGTGAAGTTAAGTACTTGTCTGCTGATGGCCGACTTGAAACATTTGTGTTGTCCTTGGCCACTTGTAAGCCAGCAACAGTGGAGACTGTCTGTTTGGTACGGGAGACCCATAATTTGCACCCAATTCTGGCATAGCATAGTACGCCCACACCTGGATAACTTGTACAAACCCATCAACGGTGTAACATGTTTTCCTGAAGTCTTTTGCCTTCAAAGAATCCATTAGCATTTTAAACGCCACTCTCCCCTATGGATAATTCTCATTTTTTCCAAATCCATCATTAGCCTTGCAAGACTATCCCGTGTCGAAGAAGAGAACTTTTTCCCTTCAATGTATCCTATGTAGATGGCAAGGTATCCCAGCCGCATGCGATCATCCTGAGACCACTCGTCACACTTGTAAAATGCTCATGTTATCTGTTCAATACTTGGCCCAACATCGAGATCAACACCCATCTTCTCCCTGAAAGCAGCCATCTCCGTGGAAATCTCACACCTTAGATATCGCAGTTCAGACCACTGAGGTGTTCAAACTCTATCAATGAAAACCTCACAGGTTCTGGTCCGACAAGACTCAAGAGAACAAACTTCTTCTTGATGTCCAGCAGGAAACAGAGAATAAAATGTACCAGCCTTGAAGTCCAAGCAAAGCCAAGCTCCTTGAACTTTATGAACACTCCCAACTCCGATGCCTTCAGATCCTCATATTCCTCAGCGGAGAGACCATCACATAGAGCTTTAAACAACTTCTTATCATCAGAATAATACGAAATGCTCCTGATTGCAGCGGGCTCTTCTCCTACTGTAAACAACCTCGGTGGGAGTTCTGGTAAATCCATTTTAAGGCCTGCAAACAATCACAAACAACCATCTGAAACACAAAGTTAGCGCACTATTCTAAATAATATAGAAGAGTTGCAGACGACTTCCAAGAAGTGAGAAGACAACTCGGACGACTTCCTGGAAGTCTTCTACAAGGTTTTACTCTCTGGACGACTTACATGTAGGTCGTCCAGAAAGTAAGACTTGCAGATGACTTCCATTAAGTAAGAAGACTACTCGGACAACTTCCTGGAAGTCTTCTACGATGTTTTCCTCTCTGGATGACTTACATGTAAGTCGTCGAGAGAGTAAGACTTCGTAAAAGACTACTCGGACGGAGACTACAACAGTAGTCTTTAAACAAAAGTCGGATGACTTACAGTCGGAGAAGATTTGGTCGCAGAAGATGTGGTCCAAAGCGGTTAGAGATCTGCAAATCGAAGGGAAAAGAAGAATCAAGAAAATTTTAGGGTTTTCTGGCGGCTAAACGCCTTAAGACATGAGAAATAACATACCGGGGGTGGAGGAAGGGTTACGAGATTTTAGATCTGAAAAAAAGGAAGCGGATGGTCAATTTAAACTACGAAAATACTCTAAGGCATGAAGGAGAAGCGAGATTCGTCGAAATCAGAGAGATTACCGGCAAAGAGAACGGCAGAACACGATATCGTCTAATCGCCTTTGAAATCGCCCTTGGAAAGAAACATGGCGCTTGGTTTTCGGAAGTTGTGAAATAGTGAAAAAATAGCTTTTATATGTTGGTAAATGATCAAGTTAGGTAAAATTAAAGGTTCGGTACAATGTAACGACTGAAATTTTAGTCGTCTGGTGAATAATTTAAAACTACGACTTAAATTTCAGTCGTCTGATGAATAATTTAAAACAGTCGTCTAGTGAATAATTTAAAACAGGCGACTGGTAGTTCAGTCCTCTAACTCCTAAACATAACCCCTAAATTGTCCAGATGACCTTCATTTCAAAATTGTTTACTGCTCATACGCAAGACTATATCATATTACTAAAATTTTAAACTGGTCTGCAATGGAATGAATATATATGATAATGAATTTACAATGGATATATATGAATATGTCTACCATGCATTACAAGTCCATTCCGAGACATTACAAAAACAGCATTAACGTTTATATCAAGTCAATCCTACACATTACAAATAACAGAGCAGCATTGGAGACCATTACACCTAGAAATTACTTAAACCCATGGCAAGACTAACCAGATTCTGCTCAGTCTCATAGTCACTCAAAAGGGAAAGATTCTCGACCTTTTCAGCCAGCAGAAGCACGTGTCTATCTCTGGCTCTCATATCCTCCATCCCCGCCACATCCCACCATTTCCAAACAAGACACTCTCCATTATCTACATTCTCACAGGTGTAGTATCTTCTACCTGTGGTGATCATATGCAAGACTATCAAAACTATAAATCCAATATATAGTAGCCTGTTATTTTTACCTGGATCATTCATACTGTTAGATGTTGCAAGTATAGGCTGAGCACCAAAGTAACATGTCTGCGGGAATCCAAACTCAACCTCAGGATGCGGAGGATACTGAACTGGTGAACGAGCATTTAAGCTTATCTCAGCTTGTTCACGTCGAATTAGATCATCCATCTCGCTGTAGCCACTGTCGACTGAGTTTCCAAATAAATCCTCTGACTCTGAAGGATGGCTATAGCTGTAGTCAATCCCATGTTTTACTTAACCTGCAGAAATTGTCGAAGTTATTATTCGTATTCCTTTAAGCAAGAACATAGATAGAGAAGATATGTAGTTATACTTCCAAGAAGACTTGCAGACGACTTCCAGGAAGTGAGAAGACTACTCGGACAACTTCCTGGAAGTCTTCTACGATGTTTTACTCTCTGGATGACTTACATGTAAGTTGTCGAGAGAGTAAGACTTCATAGAAGACTTCCAGGAAGTGAGAAGACTACTCGGACGACTTCCTGGAAATTTTCTATGAAAGTTTTACTCTCTGGAAGACATACATGTAAGATTTCCAGGAATTCGTCCGAGTAGTCTTCAAAAAAAACACGGATGACTTACAGTCGAAGAAGATATTGTCGGAGAAGATTTGGTCGGAGAAGATGTGGTCCCAAGTGGGTTACAGATCTGCAAATCGAAGGGAAAAGAAGAATCAAGACTACAGTTTTTAGGGTTTTCCGACGGCTTGACTGCCTTAAGACATGATAAATAACATAACAGGGGCGGAGGAAAGGGTTACGAAATTTCAGATCTGAAAAAAGAAGTGGATGGTCATTTTAAACTACGAAAATACTGTAAGGCATGAAGGAGAAACAATATTCGTCAAAATCGGAGAGATTACTGGCGAAGAGAACGGCGGAACACGATATCGTCTAATCGCCTTCAAAATCGCCCTTGGAGAGAAACACAGCGCTAAGATTTCAGAAAGTTGTGAAATAGTGAGAAAAATATCTTTTATATGTCGGGTAAATGATCAGGTTAGGGTAAAACGTACATTGGTAAAATTAATGGTTCGGTACAATGTGACGACTGAAATTTCAGTCGTCTGGTGAAAAAATTAAAACAGACGACTGAAATTTCAGTCGTTTAAAACCTAAACATAACTCCTAAACTTTATTCTTTAATTAAACACTTCATAAAATCAAATTAAACTTGAAAAGTGTTTAATATACACAGAAATAACACACAAAGAGGTAAAATTAAATATTTGAAAAAAAAACATTTCAGCTTTTCAAAATCTAACCCTAGGAAAACATACAATACTACATATGTTTTCTAAACCTATAAACCAAAGAATATCATGATTCACTACTTCCACTCATCTATGTTGAAAATAAATCAATTTTATCATATCTTAATTTATATCACTTAAAATTGTTTGTAATTACATGATTTTAATTTTTCACTCATCAAAATATTTTTTACAAAATTTATAAATTATTTTTAGGACTCAGTCGTCAAGACGATTTACATTTCAGTCGTCGAGACGACTGAAAAATATCTCAGACGACTCAGATAATTTACTGGGGCTATATTCGTAAACATTTTTTCTGTTTTTTTTTTTTGGTCACAAGGGACTATGCTGTAATTTCATAAGGCTTTTATGTTAGATTTTCATTTGATTCAAATTTGGGTCTAGTATTTGGGTTAAAATCAAGTTGTAGGTTAATTTTGGCAAAAACCCCAATATAATATTAAAATACAAGGTAATAAACTTGTAATCACTAATATCAAATGACAAATAGTTATTCTTTTGTGTTTCCAATCAGAATCGCGACTTTCTAAATCAGAAACGCAAGTTTCAATCATGTTTCTAAAATGAAATATTTAAGAAACGCGTTTCCAAAGACTTTCCTCAAGTTTTCAAGAGATTCTGAAACGTTTCTGAAACAGGAAACGGACCCTGACCAAAGTTTCCATGCAACCTAGCAAACCATTATAATATAGTCTAATATACTCTTTTATAAGAAAACATAGATGTTTCAAATAGTCAAAAGATAATAAAAAAGTTGTAAAATACCAATTTGAATCTTAACTGATGTTGAAAGTCTTTTCCCTCGGTGGAGTAGCTATCACATCAATTATTTGTTAAACATAGCTGTGAGGGATAAAACTCACTTCCTAATTTAGATTAGGTTTAGATTGGAGAAAAGATAATCGTGGGCTGAATCCTGTTAGAACTTAAGGAATGAATATAATGGTATTGATGTTTTTGGTAAAAGATTATTACAAATATTTCGATCTGTGATTACAAAGAATAAAGGATGTTTCTAGGGTTCTTGAATATGTGAATAATAATGAATCAAAATCTGGACCCCTTGCTTTGTTCTCCTCCTCCTCTTTTATAGCTCTCGATCATGTTTCAACGACCTTAGCTAACCTCCGAGACTTGCTCCGTGAGTTGAGGGATTCCCTACAGTCTCCTTTTGACCGGGTCCTGCGCATCCATCCTGAGCTATTCCTACTAGCTCTCTCTGAATGAGTTTCAGAGTTCTCTTCCGTGACCTGTTTTGTTAACCTTTCTTTCCTGAGCAAAATAGCCTCCGGCTTCTTCTTAACTCCCTTCTCAAGACTTAATTGCTAATGGACTTATAATAACCCATTGTCAATTCTTATTATTTAAGCCTGATAATTTCAGCTAACGGGCCGTATTTGGGCCCAACAGTTGCCCCCAGCTTTCGAGAAAAGATGCTTTTTCTCGGAAGCTAAACCTAGCCGCCGAATCTCAACCTTTTCGTTGAGATAATGATTACTCGTGATCTTCTTTCGAGGATATCTCTCATCCAATCTAACGGATACAATTGCCTCTAGCGTAATCAACAGCTCAGATGAAACGAATTTGAAATAATTATCTCCGATTTTCAAGAATTTACGGGATATAAAGCTGCACACGATAGCTGCAACTCTACCCATCTTCTCCACATTTCGATTCAGTTTTCCAGGTAACTTATTTCGGCTCCTTATTTTACCTTCTTTCGCTCATTATTATTATTTTTTTTTTGTTAAGCTTTCGAGTAATCTCTTTTAAAACTGTTGCCCCCAGAGACTTTGATCCATTAGTTCGATCTTTCTTTTTCCTTTCTTATCTCTTTTCGATTTCTTTTGTCGTTTTTGCTATGACCCGACCAAAAGAAGGTTCTGGAGAGACAGGAATCTCTGCTACTGGTGCTCAGCTTATGAAGGTGAAACAAGAAGTTGGTGAAACCATGAGGAGAGGAAGAAGAGGGCTAAGGAGTCGATAGCCCAGAGAGTTTCCAAGCGAGCGAAAAAGACCGGGGGCTCCAGCGGGAGTGTTCCCTCCGGATCTCACCCACCCTCCGTTCTAAAGAGCCAAGAGGTTGTGAACCTTATGGTTCAGGCCCAAGGTCTAAGGGAACTGGCCAGGGCTTGTAAACCTGAGGAAACCCCTGAGACGGCTCCGGAGGGTTGGTTCTGCGTTCATGAGAACTATATTTCCAAGAGCCACCTTAGGTTTCCCCTCCCTGACCTCCTGTTAGGCCTTCTTGATAATTATCAACTAGCCCTTTCCCAACTTTGTCCCTCGGTTATTCGAGTGATAAACGGTTTCATCACTAGATCCAAAGAAGAGGGAGTTTCTACCGGGCTTAGTTCCTTAATGAGCCTGTTTTCGATAAAGGAGAGTGCTTCCAAGGAAGGTGGTAGCGGGACCTATTACCTTCCTTGTCGTCCCAGGTTGGGCATTTTCAAATTTTCTAGCAGTGATGACGATTGGCGGAGGAAGTATTTTTACGTTAAAATTGACCCCTCGACGGTTCCCGCGAGTCGTACCCTTAGGACTTCTTGGTCCGATGCGTCCGGTTAGAATTTCTTAGGAATGTGTTTTTTTATTTTTATCGATCGTAACCTAACAGATGTTTGGTTATTCTTGCAGATATCGAGGATCCTGCTGAGCTCCCGAACAAGCTTACTAGAGCTCTTTTTCGAAAATTGCAGCAAACTCCCTGTACCTGGGCGTCGTACCCGACTTCTCGAATAGGATCAGCTAGATTCCCGGATCGGTATAACGCTTCCTTCCTAAACCATGTGCCAGTCACAGACTTAGAAGGTAATGCACTTATTCTAACGTCTTTGACGTATGTAAGCTTATTTAAGATATCTGAATGTTTGAAGAGGATTTGGTAATGCAGTTTCCGAAGGTAACTCGGTGGTATCGATTTCGACGAGGGCTAGCACTTCCGGAACCGAAAAGACCCAATCAGCCAAGATGCATCTCCAACCGTCGTTCCGATCTAGGGGTAGACCTGTGAAAGCAGCCAGCACCTCACGAGGAAGTGAGAAGAATCAGGGGGGATCTTTCCTTAGCTCTATGAAAGAGGTCCTCGATGATGGAGCTTCTGTTCCGGTTAAGGATGCTGATCTCATTGAAACTGAGGGAGCTCAGGAGATAGTCCCCCGCTCTGGGTTCAGGTCACGGAAGTTGATCCTCAGGTGACCAAAGATCCTTCTGAGATTGATCCTCTTAGGAACAAGAGGTTACGTACTGATCAAGGTGACAGGCCATCCAGGTCTTCTTCCTCGTCCTCGAGGGGAGGGACCGTTGGATGGAATTTCGCTCACTCGAAGCCTGGATCGATTCTTGATGATCATTGGGGCTTAGCAACACTGATGAGGCACATGAAACAGACAGGGTGTTCTCTTCCCCCGGTTAGCAATCTGAATAACAGGGATGAGTTCATCGAGATTGCTCTTTACATGGGTCAGGTAAGGGTTTTTAGCCTCCTCTTATTGCTTTTTCTTAGAGAGATATTTATTTTAGCTGTTTATTTGTCTGTAGTTGGCTGGAGCTGTTAATAAGGCTCAGCTAAGGTTTGAAGAAACAGTGAGTAATGCCCCTAATGCTGAGGAGCTTGCCCAGGTTACCGAGATGGTGAAGACCACCAAGATCGAGCATGACCAAGCCAGAGCTCAGGTTTCGGCACTTCGATCTGAAGTTAAGAGGCTCGGCTTGAAGTCTGACGCTCAACATGGGAAGATTGAGAGCTTGGAGATTGACATTAAGGTGAAGAGTAGGAGAGTCACCGAGCTAGATGGTGCTCGGAGGGTTGCTGAGCAACAAGTTCAAGAATTAATTGCTTCATCTCAAGTCAGTCAGAAGAATAAGGAGGCTGAAGTCAAATTCGCTGTCAGGAGGGGAAAGAAGGAGGTGATCGATGCTTACAACAAGATCCTTATCTCTGTTAAAGATAAGTTCTCCAAGAAGAAGGATGAGGCTGATCTTCAGATCTATGCTCAAGAACTCCAAGCTAACACGGAGCTTTTGAAGGACTTGCTGGCAAATGAGATTCAAAGTGCTCAGGAGGAGTACAACCGTTTGATGGTTTTGATGCCGGAAGAGGTTGCTGCTAACGAGAGGGCTCAGGTTTCTGATTTCTCGGTTAGCAAGATCCCTCTTCCTCAACTCTCAGAAAGTTCAGGTACTTTTGAGATTACCATGTTTAATCCGTCCTTTTCTGGAGGACATGGTTCTAGCTTAGGTTTGGTGAGTCCTGATTTAACCTCTGCTGAAGTGTTCCAAAAGGTGATGACAAGGAAACGGATGCAGGTGCCCCAGCCGTGAACAATGAGGCAGTCGAGCGAGGTCGCGACATCTAGGAGATCTTTGGAGACAGAAGACAAGATCTCCTTTTAGTTGTTTTATCATGTTTTTAGGTCTTCTTCCTTACGGGCTTTTGTTAGTTTTTAAGACTTATAGCCTGAGGAGGCTTTTAAACCTTTGCTTATGTTAGGATCTTTTGAACTTAAGTAGCCTGGGGAGGATTTTAAACCTTTATTGTATTTTACTCTGTTTTGATTTTGCTTTAAGTCATTCGACTTGTAAGGATTTTCGTTTCTTCTTAACGTTTCGACGAATTCCTTAGCCTAAATTCTATTGTCTAAGTAGAAGTCTTTATTTCTTTGAACAAAGAATTCTAGGTCCTGTTAGTAGCATGTCCCGTAGTTAGATATGAGGTCTAGGAGACTTTCGGGTGAAGGTCAGGGGTCCCGTTGACAACAGGTTCCGTCATTTTTCAGCGCGAGGTTCCGAAGTTGGGTTTTCAGGACCTGATTTTATTTGGGATCTCTTTTTAGATGTCGATCGCTGTTAGGGATTTCGAGACTTTTGATCGGGGTTCTTTAGGAACCTGAATTCGTTTTTGAAGGATTTTAAGACCTTGGATTAAGGTTCTTTGGGAACCTGGATTCGTTTCGAAGGATTTTAAGACCTTAGATAGAGGTTCTTCGGGAACCTGGATTTCCTTTCGAAGGATTTTAAGACCTTAGGTTCAGGTTTGTAGGGACCTGAATTTATTTGAAGGATTTTAAGACCTTGGGTTCAGGCTCGTAGGGACCTGGACTTGTTTGAAGGATTTTAAGATCTCAGGTTCAGGTTCATCGTGACCTAGATTTGTTTGAAAGATTTTAAGACCTCGGGTTCAGGTTCATCGTGACCTGGATTTGTTTGAAGGATTTTAAGACCTTATGTCCAGGTTCATCATGACCTGGATTTGTTTGAAGGATTTGAAGACGATTGAGTGCGATTGGAAATAAGGTCGTAGCTTTCTGGTAGCTGTTACGACTGCCAGAGCTAGTTTTTCCATAGTAGGGTATCTAGTTTCGGTGTCTATTAGACTTTTGCTTGTGTAATAGACGGATCTTTGCTCGTTTTGCTCTTCTCGTACCAGCACGCCGCTAACTGCAGCAGTTGATACGGCGAGGTATAGGTACAGGTACATGGGTTCTCCTGTTACTGGTTTGGATAGGATCAGAGGCTCGGAGAGGTAAGCTTTCAATTGTTTGAAAGCCTCCTCGCATTTCTCGTCCCACAGGAACTTCTTATTGTTTTTTAGAAGTTTGTAGAATGGGAGGCATTTATCGGTGGATTTGGATATAAATCGGTTCAGAGATGCGATTCGTCAAGTCAGTCTTTGTACCTCCCTGGTTGTCTTAGGTGACGGCATTTCCAAGAAGGTCGCTATCTGTTTCGGATTGGCTTCGATACCTCTTTCGGTTACGAGGTAACCGAGGAATTCGCCCGAGGGCACTCTGAAGGTGCATTTTGCGGGGTTGAGTTTCATATCGTATTTGTTGAGGATATCGAAGCATTGTTTTAGAGGTAGCTCTGATCCGATGTTCACTTGTTTCTCGGCATCAGAGTCGTCGATGCCAACTCATTCGGTTAGGTTCCTAGGGGGACCTCGAATATTTTGTTGCATTTCTCGACCTTCCTGGATCTGTACATTGCTATTGGGGTGATTCCTTGAGGATTCCGAATCCCCCCAAGTAGCAGATCCTGGACATTTTCTGGCTACCTCGTACGGTGGTTATTCCTTCAGGTGTCGGAAATTTCACGCATTGGTGATAAGTGGAAGCTACTGCTTTCATCTTATGGATCCAGGGTCTTCCTAGGATTGCGTGAAATGGAGAAGGTCTGTCAATAACTACGAAATTGGTCATTTTCATGATTCCTCCAGCTATGACAGGAAGCTTGATGGTTCCCAGGGAGGTAACTGTTTCCCCGGAGAAGCCTACGAGGTTAGCATTCTGACCAATAATTTCGTAGTCATCTATTTCCATCCCTTTCAGGGCATTATAGAAAATAAGGTCGACAGAGCTCCCGGTGTCTACCATCAGCTTAGGTACTTCATAGCCTGCGATGTTCAGGGTGACGATTAAAGCGTCATCGTGAGGTCTGTCGAGGTCTGATGTCTCGCTCTCCCAAAAAGAAATCTTAGTGTTGGATTCAGGGTTGGGAGGCTGATATACCATGATTTTGACCCACTTTTAGTCATGCTATTGATGTGTTTTTATGATAATTATATATGTTTTGGAGTCTATTTAGAGTATTTACAGGTTCAGGTACGTCCTGGAGAAATATGGTGATTTTGGTGTCTTTTGGAGCCTTTAAGTGCAGAATTGCGCAGACGCGTCAGATATTTAAATATGGATGGAGACCTTCCCATAGTGAGATTGAGCCCATCTTTTGACACAAGATAGAGCTTTGAGTTATCTTTCCAATGCAACTGTTTTGAGGTCAATCCAACGGTTAGATCAGAAGTTATGCCCGTTTTACTGAAGAGCGGTCAGTCTGCCTCGCGAGAGAAGGCTGTCGAGAAGATATGTGCATATCGATCGATGGGAAACACCTCATATCGATCGATATGGATGCCAGAATGCGGGCGAGTATATTTCATGACCAACTGAAGCCCAGAAGAAACCTAAATTATCAGAATGTCCTAGGACGACCAGAAACCCTATTTATGTAATTTGCAAGCCATTGTTGACGGCTAAGCTATCTAAGCTTTCTAAGTTCTTTTCTATTGTTTCTCTTAGTTAGGAGAGAAGAAAGGAACTCCTATCAGAGTCCTCCTGGAACTCCATTGGTTTTATTATCTATTCTATTTCAGTTTTATATCTATTCATCTATGATTTCTGTGACAATCTTCATGTCTGAATAGATCCACCTGTTGGATTTAGGGTTCAGATAGGTTGTGGGATTAGCCCCAACTATAGATTGCTAAGTTGTGATATTCATTGTTAGGATGTTTTTAATGCTTGTTTCTAGAGTCATGAACTAGAACCATGAACTCGAATAGTTTAATTTATTAATCTTCATCCTGACATCATCCTCTACAAACTCAGACTCTATTAGGCACGATGCGGCAGCCGGTCTAATAGAAATTCTCGAGTGAACACAGTTTCAATTCGATCTGATGCTATATATCAATCGATACTCTTATAGAGTCATCGATCGACGGCAACACATATCGACAGACACTGCGATAGCAACATCGGTCGATACTGTCGGCATTCAGATCAATGGACGAGTCTAACTAGCGACAGCTATAGATTTGTCTAAGAATTGAAGTTCTTATATATCATGCATGCAACTTGTTAGGCATCTATAGCATTATAATCCTGATTACCTGAATAGAAACCCTAGATCTAGTAACCATCCTTCCATCCAACAAAACCTTGCCAAGCGGAATAATTACCTTGTTCAACTTGTTTATTACTTTATTTATTTACTGCTTTACTACCTATTAGCCTAGCTTAATCATATAACTATTAGATCTTTTAGGTTCCCTAGCTCCCCGTGAATTCGATCCCTAAGTACTACAATTGAACCTCTTATTTGAGAGAGTAATTCACTCCTTAGGGAAATTTGAGTGATACCAAATTTGGCGCCGTTGTCGGGGAGCTTTGATCGCCATTAGATCTTGTTTAGTTAGATTTAGTCTAGGTTTTCTTACTATTTTAAAATACTGATAAATTTTTTCTTCTTTTTCAGGAACATCCATCTCAGTGCCAGGAACATTGAAGAGAGGATTTCTAGTTCCTTCAAGGAAGGAACCTGCTGGTTCACGCTTATCGATTGACACCCTCCAAGCAGAATCGATCGACAGCGTATACCAGACATCGATCGATATGGAACACCGTCAATCGATCGATAAGCTACAAGCAGCAATGATCGATAGAGCCAACCAACCTACAAACAACATTGTTTGGCCAAACACTGTTCATCCGGCTATTGTTCATCGCGCTACTGTTCACCCGATATTGATCGACAGCTTTCATCCGATGTCGATCGATACTGTTCACCACCAGTCGATCGACACTCATAGTCGAACATCGATCGATGAAGCCTCGCTGGGAGCAGGTAAGTTTTCTATTAACACATCTGTTAATCAGGAAGTAGTTCAAATTAGACCAATAGGTGAAATAAGCAATGCAATTAGCCAAAATAAGAATAAACATGGGACGAAAATCCCTGTTACAATCCATTCCACCTTGAATAAAGGTGAAGGAATAAAATTGCCTTTGCAAAACTACAAAACCCCTGTTCCCCTGAGATCGATCGACACGGCTCACAACGCGTCGACCGATACTATTCACCTGAAATCGATCGACACGGTTCATTCCGTGTTGACTGATACTGTTATCCTGAAATCGATCGACACGCCTAACCGCATGTCAACCGATACTGTTCATCCTCCGTCGATCGACACTATTCATCTTCCGTCGATCGACACTTCCCACCCAAAATCGATCGATACGGCTCACCCCGCGTCGACCGATACTATTCTTCCAAGATCGACCGACACTGTTTGTGGAAAGGAAGAAAATTTTGACTCCGAGAAGAAAATTAAGTGCATCCCTCTTATGAGTCAGAATCGCTTTCATGGTTATCTTGACGAGCAACCGATAGATCATACTGAAATGTTTGAAGACCTAATCTGGTCTCTCTTTGATGAAGCCCCTAAAAACTACCACTTCTGCAAACTCTTTCCTTTCACTCTTGCTGGAGAAGCAAGACGTTGGTTCAAAGAGTTGCCACCAGAGTCCCTTAAAACATGGATTGATATTGCGGAAGCCTTCTTCAACAGATTTCTCTTTGACACTCCACACAAACTAAAGCTTGAGTCAACAACAAGATATGTGGTGGAGGATGATGAACAAGAAAACAACACTGGTGATATGACACCTGCATCGGTTGACACCATAACTTCTACATCGACCAATGCCACTATCTTTCTATCGAACGATATCATTCACCCATCAGCGATCGATACCATGATTTCATCATCGGTCGACACTGATCACCGAGACCCTGCCCATCATGGTACTGTTCATCTGACGACCGACACCACTAGCATGGAGACAGAGAAGGACGAAGGGCTCATACTCAAGATCGATAAGAAGGGTATCTGGCGAGATAAAGGAGGTCGTCCTTGCAACTTTAAAGGACAATTGATTAATGGAGAAGAAGCAATAATTCCTGATGTGATTTCTTTTCCAGAAATAGATACCTTTGATCTAAGTAGCCAGTGGTATGACTGGGTAAGTGAGGACCCTTTCCAAGGTCTTCTTTATGAGGACCCCAGAGATCATATCAAGATACTTGAGGAAGTAGTCTCAGCAACCAAACATAAATTAATACCCGAAGACCACATTCTCTGCAAGCTCTTCCCCCATTCACTATCCGGAGATGCGTTTAGCTGGTTCAGTAAGCTGCAGTCAAAATCTCTAAGCTACTGGGAGGACATCAAAGACGCCTTCCTAGGTAAATTTTTCAGCGCTTTTTCAGAAAATTTGGAGATTGAGATGAGTTCTATGCTGGAATATATGGTGGAGGATGAGGAACAAGATGAGTCTGGAGAACTGAACAGAGTAGAAGAAGCTGATATTAAAGATCTGACCCCCACATCGATCGACACCAGTTCCTTAGTATCGATCGACAGTACGACTGCATCATCGATCATCCCCACCACCTCATCGATCGACATCAGCATCTCGGAATCGATCGATAAAGACTTTTGTCATCAACCGATACCACTTGAAATCCTTGCAAGTTTGAACTGTGCTCAGGACACTGCAGACTCGACAAAGAAGGCACTGATATATCAAGTTCTTCTCCTTCCCTAGATGTAAACATAGAGAATGGAGAGGATCTTGGAGATTTGGATTCAAGTAAAGAAGTTACTTTAGAAGACTTCTTGGAGCTGAAGGAAGAGTTTGAGGATGCAGATCAGAATTTGGAGCAGAAGCTTGATGACAAACAGACTAGCATCGCTTGACACCAACCTGATGAGATCGATCGATACCCTCCCTGCATTATAGATATTAACCACCTTACGGAATCGATCGACAGTCGCAATACATCATCAATCTACATACATCCGACTGCATCGATCGACACCCACCCGATTGTATCGATCGACAACCATGGTTGGATGAACTGCCAGGATACATAGTCAAGCTGGAACCAGTTAAGGAGATAGTGCATAATTCTGAAGCCTCACACATTACTGTCCCTAAACATCAGAGACCACCTATTTGGACAAATGAAGCTGATGGGTTTCACAAAAGAGTAAAAAGGATACATGACCCTGTTAAGATTATGGTTCCAAATGCGGTGTTTGAGGCTGAATCTCCTATCCCACCAGATAAAAGTATGGAGTTCAGTTCCTATAGTGGAGTATTAGATGATCATCAGCACGTCAAAGTTTCACAGAGAGGGTTGAGATTTAGAGATGAAGTCGATAAAGCCCTATAAGAAGCATCGATCGACACTGACCAGACACCATCGATCGACATGATCAATCCACCATCGAACGACACTACCATTGGTACATCGATCGACACCAGACGCGAATCAGAGCAGAATGAGTATGAAGTGTGTGGAAATATTTTTGATGGAGATACCACCACGCATTCAGACAAGTCTAGGGCAAAGAAGAGGATGAATTGGAAGAAGAGAAAAAGAATCAATGGAGGTTCTCAGTTATCATTGATTTTTCACTTCTCAGATGATGTCCGGACATCCAAAGTGAGATTACACAAGTCTATGGGAAAGAAGGGGAGGAATTGGAAGAAGCGGAAACGAACCAAAGGAGGTTCTCAATTACCATGGACTCCTTACTTTTCAGATGAAATCAGAAAATCAAGAGTGCGCAGCAGATGCTTCTCACATCCATATGCAAAGCTTAAAGCACTCCTTATTGCTGAGATGATAGACAAAGGAGAAATTCTATGGAGGAGGCTTTCACACAAGAATGATAAAGCTTCATAGATTGGACAATAAGACTTGAATTGGAGCAAGTTCTCATTCTCATCCGGACTGAATCATATCTCCAGAAGTCAAGCTAATGACTAAAAATAAGCGCTGCGTGAGAGGCAACCCACTGTTAGGTAATTTTAAATATGGTTTTATTTTTATTTAGTACTGATATTTTGTTTTCTAAGGATTCCAGGTACTGTAGCAGAGTCACTGTAGCAGGATCACTGCGCCAAAAAAAAAAAATTTATTATTAATTTGTTTTATTAGTTATCTATTACTAACTTTAAGAATATTAGTGTTTTTAGTTTTGTTAGGTAACAGGAATAGATCCAAGAAATATGAGTTTAACTAAGAATGGACGAGTTCTGCACCAGCATCGACTGACACTTGATCAATGTCGCTCGACAGACCATCACAAGTATTGATCGCCACTTAACTGTGTTGATCGATACTCACATCAATGACAGGTTTACTCGCGAAACTTTGTTAAATATTTTCCTTATGGTTTATTGTCCCACCAATCTTAGGCTGTATAACATTGGTTACAGTGTTATTTAAGTCTGGGGGAGGTTCTATTAATATTGTGTGTTTAGTTAGTTATTTAGAAAAGCAGACCCAAGTAGATGATTACCATGCTAATCGACCGATACGAACTGTGTTGATCGATATCCATAACGGTTAGGTATATCGTTCACATTTTCGATATCAGTTACTCAATTATTGTTTTTATGATTCCTTCAGCTATGACAGGAAGCTTGATGGTGTATGATTTAAGTCTGGGGGAGTGGAATTACTGATGCTACTTTACCTCTTTTTGATCTTATTAAAAGTTTTCAAAAGTTGGTTTTATTGAGTCAAGAAAGGGAAAAAATTTCAAAGTCTTACTTTTTATCTTACCACTCTTTAGCACCATTCTTAGATTTGTTGATTGCAGAAAGTACTATAGATACTAAAGTGGATCACCGATCATCCTATGACAACACTTTCATGATTGTTTGGAAGAACCAAAGCTGATTTCCAACCTAACCTGACATCTATTGCTTGTCTTGGGGCTTCGTATACAAGGGATTGGAATCCTCTTGCAAGTCTGGAAGGTAACAATCTCAAAAATTACCGGTTTCCTTCTTTCCTTCCTTTGGCATCCCCAGAAAATAAAAGATTGAGATGATTTACTAAGAGGCAGAGGGAGAGGTACATTACCCATGACCCCACTATTCTAAATCAAAGGGATGATCACACATTGTGGAAGCGAGGGAGAGGTACAAAAAGTAGAAAGATCAATAAGATGAACATTAGTTGTTCTTTGGGATTGATATAAAAGAAAGAAAGAAAGAATTGGGATTCAGAAAAGGAGGGATAAAGAGAGAAGGAACCAGGATGAGAATGTCTAAAACTTGTTTGAGTTGAATCCAAGTGTTCCTTGATCGATACTCCCAAGGTAAAGCCTACACCTTTATTTTTATGCATAAATGAAATCAGTAGAGGGGATAGACAGACAAGGAATGTTTAAGTTGATTGGCTAGATGTATTAGGTTGCTAAGCTAGGATATGGTATAATGTACTTCTGTAGTTGATAGATATGAGATGTGACTTGCAACAAAGTAAATGTGATGATTTTAAAGTTGAGATTTTGATTGAGTCCCTGCTTTTTTTAAAGTTCTTTCCAAGACTAACTTAAAGTTTGCTTGAGGACAAGCAAAAGGTTAAGTCTTGGGGGATGATATACCATGATTTTGACCCACTTTTAGTCATGGTATTGATGTGTTTTTATGATAATTATATATTTTTTGGAGTCTATTTAGAGTATTTACAGGTTCAGGTACGTCCTTGAAAAAATATGGTGATTTTGGTGTCTTTTGGAGCCTTTAAGTGCAGAACTGCGCAGACGCGTCAGATGTTTAGATATGGATGGAGCCCTTTCCATGGTACGATTGAGCCCATATTTTGACACAAGATAGAACTTTGAGTTAGCTTTCCAATGCCACCGGTTTGAGGTCAATCCAACGGTTAGATCAGAAGTTATGCTCGTTTTCCTGAAGAGCGGTCAGTCTGCCTCGCGAGAGAAGGCTGTCGAGAAGATATGTGCATATCGATCGATGGAAACACCACATATCGATTGATATGGATGCCAGAATTCGGTACGAGTATATTTCATGACTAACTGAAGCCCAGAAGAAACCTAAATTATCAGAATGCCCTAGGATGACCAGAAACCCTATTTATGTTATTTGCAAGCCATTGTTGACGGCTACGCTATCTAAGCTTTCTAAGTTCTTTTCTATTGTTTCTCTTAGTTAGGAGAGAAGGGAGGAACTCCTATCAGAGTCCTCCTGGAACTCCATTGGTTTTATTATCTATTCTATTTCAGTTTTATATCTATTCATCTATGATTTCTTTGACAATCTTCATGTCTGAATAGATCCACCTGTTGGATTTAGGGTTCAGATAGGTTGTGGGATTAGCCCCAACTATAGATTGCTAAGTTATGATATTCATTGTTAGGATGTTTTTAATGCTTGTTTCTAGAGTCATGAACTAGAACCATGAACTGGAATAGTTTAATTTATTAATCTTCATCCTGACATCATCCTCTACAAACTCAGACTTTATTAGGCACGATGCGACAGCCTGTCTAATAGAAATTATTGAGTGAACACAGTTTCAATTCGATCTGATGCTACATATCGATCGATACTCTTATAGAGTCATCGATCGACTGCAACACATATCGACCGACACTGCGCTAGCAACATCGGTCGATACTGTCGACATTCATATCAATAGACGATTCTAACTAGCGGCAGCTATAGATTTGTCTAAGAATTGAAGTTCTTATATATCATGCATGCAACTTGTTAGGCATCTATAGCATTATAATCCTGATTACCTGGATAGAAACCCTAGATCTAGCAACCATCCTTCCATCCAACAAAACCTTGCCAAGCTGAATAATTACCTTGTTCAACTTGTTTATTACTTTATTTATTTACTGCTTTACTACCTATTAGCCTAGCTTAATCATATAACTATTAGATCTTTTAGGTTCCCTAGCTCCCCGTGAATTCGATCCCTAAGTACTACAATTGAACCTCTTATTTGAGAGAGTAATTCACTCCTTAGGGAAATTGAGTGATACCAGAGGCTTAGACTGAGCATTGGAAACAGCCTTCCGTACATGACTTTTGATGGAATTAACGGAGTCTTGACATATATCGGAACCTCCGAGGATATAATCCACCCTCGAACTGGGGCTCGATTGAGGTGGTGGTTTGCTCAGAAGGGCCTCGATTTGTAGACTTTTTCCCTGGGGGAATTTCCCAAGAATCATGTCAACTCTTCTCTTGGGAGCTGGCGGTGGCGAGTCTGTCTCCTTCTCAGGTGACCTTTCGCGCTTCGGAGAGGTATCTCTGGGACCTCTTTTCTGGTAGGGTGGTGGTTTTTTGAGTTCCACGTCCTTTAGTTCCCCAACTACGAATTTAGCTGCCAACTGTCGTTGGAGGTCCCAACATTCCTCAGTTGAGTGTCCTTTTCGATCGTGATAAGAGCAGTGTTTGTTCTCATCGTAGACCTTTGACCAGGGGGTTTTTCTTGCCGCGGCAACAAGTTTTTCCTGTTGGACTTCCTCGACTGCATAAGAATGTTCTTCCTGGGTCTGATTATTTCGGAAGCTCCCTTTTCTAGAAGATCCTTTTGCTTATGAGGTTTCACCTTTCGGGTGATTTTGAGATTTCTTGTGGATTTTATCTAGTGCAGTTGTTTCCTCTTCCAAGGTAATATATCTAGATGCTTTGTGAAGGGCATCATCGATATTTGGGGGAGAATTGAGCGTAAGCTCGGACCAGAATTCCGATTTGTACCAGAGGCCTCTTCTAAGGGCTTTGATGGCAACTTGATCGTTGGGATTCGAGAGCTTAGTTCTCACTGCTCTGAATTTTTTGATATAAACTCGTAATGAGTCTCCCATTCCTTGTCTAATTTTCCAGAGGTCGGCCTCGGAAGCTTGCTTTAGGATATGGGTCGAGTATTGCTTCATGAAGGCGTTGGTGAGCTGGTCGAAATGGTCTATTGAGTTCGGCTCAAGGCTCGAAAACCATTCGAGAGTTGTTCCGGCCAAGTTTTCGGCGAAGGTTCTGCAGTAACCTGCCTCGCATTCTTCTCTCGTGAAGTGAGTTTTCACGATAGCTAATCGGAAGGCTCTCAAATGAGCCTTAGGATCTGAGGTTCCATCATATTCGGGGATCCTAATTTTTTGGGTATCTCTTATGTAAGAGCTAGCGATTCTGTCAGTGAATGGGGTCCCGCGGGTTTCCTCAATCAAGCTCTCAATTTCGGGAGCTGAGCTCGTTGCTTTTTGGACTTGAGAATTTAACTTTTGGAGAGCTGCGTGAGTTTGCTCCATATATCGGCGGATAGCCTCGGGTCCCTCTAGAGGAAGGATAGTTGGGTCGTCATCATGAATCTGATGGGGAGATTCATGACGAAGTCGATTTTGGTCGTTCTCCCAGGCATTTGGTGGGCTAAATCGCTCGCTAGCTCTAGGGTTGTTTTGAGGGATGCGACCAGTAGGGTGAGCTGTAGGATCAGCTTCCGCTCTCAGGAGGCCATCTCGATTCGGGATCGCGCTCCCGGCTTGATAAGTCGGAGCTGATGCTCTTCCCCTAGGAGGGAAAGATATTCCTTCTCCGGACCTGAAAATAGGTGGCGGAGGTGGTAAACGTGTGCTATGTTCAGTAACCCGGTTGGGAGCAGAGCTTGTTGTTGCTATGTTATTTCCCATAGCGCTGGTTACGGGTGGATTGAATGCAGGGGTTATTCCAGCATGACGTGTCCGGAGAACAGATTCTTGCCCATCTTGAGCAGTGCTGTTAGGGGAAAATCCAGACGTCCGCGAGGGAATGTGGGTTCGGTCAATCGATCTCGGAAAGTGTCTCCCGAGCCCTGACGTTGCAATGGTTGAGTCGTCTTGGTTAGAGATCTAGTTACCTCTTCGAATCGTTGCTGCCGAGCAGTTAGCTGCTGCAACGTATGTTCATTCTCCTGAGTTCTATCTACCAATTGCACCATCATTCGGCGCATCTCGGATAGTTGAGCCTCCGATTGGTTCAGAGCGGATTGATGCTGAGGGTTCTCGGGGGCTGTAACCCCAGAGTTGTTTCCACTGGAGGATCTCGGGTTAGTTATTCCAGCGGTGGTCTGGTTCGGTTGAGCATTAGTCGGAGGCTGTTGTTCAGATTGGTGATCGGCGGATCGAGGGTCCGGGTCCTGAGGATCCGGGTTTCTTCTGTTCGGTGAGCCGTCGATCTGGATCACGGGATCAGGGATATATGGATTCGTTACCTGGTTAGATGGATCCATTCTCAAGTTAAGGAGTAAAGGATTCAATTATCTCGTCCCCACAGTCGACGCCAAAATGTGAGGGATAAAACTCACGTCCTAATTTAGATTAGGTTTAGATTGGAGAAAAGATAATTGTGGGCTGAATCATGTTAGAACTTAAGGAATGAATATGATTGTATTGATGTTTTTGGTAAAAGATGATTACAAATCTTTCGATCTGTGATTACAAAGAATAAAGGATGTTTCTAGGGTTCTTGAATATGTGAATAATAATGAATCAAAATCTGGACCCCTTGCTTTGATCTCCTCCTCCTCTTTTATAGCTCTCGGTCATGTTTCAACGACCTTAGCTAACCTCCGAGATTTGCTCCGTGAGTTGAGGGATTCCCTACAGTCTCATTTTGACCGGGTCATGCGCATCCATCCTGAGCTATTCCTACTAGCTCTCTGTGAATAAGGTCCGGAGTTCTCTTCTGTGACCTGTTTTGTTAACCTTTCTTTCCTGAGCAAAATAGCCTCCAGCTTCTTCTTAACTCATTTCTCAAGACTTAATTGTTAATGGACTTATAATAACCCATTGTCAATTCTTATTATTTAAGCCTGTTAATTTCAGCTAACGGGCCGTATTTGGGCCCAACAATAACCTATGGGATATGATTTCTTCAAAGCTACAAAAACAAAATACTAACATATGAGAGAGAAACAGAGATTAACTAAGGATACCACTTATTTTCATCTATGTATGGTTCTGCTCATGTTCTATGTTTGTTGCAAAGAAGGTTTATTGGCTTTGTTTTGTTTGTCTTTTTTTTTCTTCCCTCTTTATTTCTGTTTTTTTTTGTTTTTTTTTTTTTTTTACATCAAAAGGCTATTCTATTACTCAAGTTTGAGGTGGTCTGGAAATCCAGATCGGAATAGAACAACCAACAAAACTCAACTAACGATAAAAGTTATGAGCAGTCCTAGCTAAGCCATCTGCACTCCGGTTAAGCGTTATTGGTACGTGTGAGATCTTGAAATTTAGAAGTCTTCTCTTCAATATGCAGACTCTCTTACCTCTGTGGAATAACTTGGCTAGTCCTTCGGGCTCCTTATCTTTGCCATAACATTCTTGCAATCCATCCCAAAATGTTGGCAATCGGTGTTTTGTATCATACTTTCCATAGCCCATATCAACGCCTCCAATTCTGTATGCAAAGAAGACATAAGGTTTTATTTGTTCTTTATTTCTAATAGCTGCTCATTTCCTAATCCATCATTCCAAACTCATCCATATCCGCTGTGGTCATCTTCAGCTATCCATGATCCATCCATTAGACACATGTTTTGCAAGCTTTTGGCTTTTGTATCCATGTGTGTTGTTTGATCTACTTCGTCAATCTTTGCATTTGCTTCAAACCAAGCATTACATTCACTCTTTGTATGTCTGACCAATTCAAGCGGATTTCTTGAGATGCCTCTGAACAGTATTTCGTTCCGTGCGTTCCATAAAAACCATATAATCCATGGGTATGGATCTCTGTCCAGTCCAGGATATTCATTCTCATTCTTTCTCCAGAACATGTAATCCATGTTTGTGAATATGCTTGTTGTCAGAAAGATTCCCGGGCACAAGGGTGTCGAGGCAAGGGCCCATGTTTGCAAAGCCGATGAGCATTCAAAAATAGCATGATTAGCTGTTTCATCTGGCTCACCACATCTAGGACAATAATTGTCGCAACGCATATGACGTCTAGTTAGGTTTCCGGTAACCGGTATATATCCAAACAACAGCTACCATATAAGATGGTGGATCTTTTGTGGAGCATGTATTTTCCAAGCAAAGGCCTTTAATTTGGTTGTACTTGATTCCATCACTGATTCTTCAATCTCACGGTTTTGAATGTTTCTCACGACTCAATAACCTAATTTCACCATATACATCCCATGTTGTTTCTGTTTTTTTGTTAATGCATAAGCAAGAAAGTAGTTACATAAAGATTGGACAAAGAACAGATTTGTAAATATCAGTTGTATAGATAATAGAGTTAATTGATGTGTGAAAAGAACATGGTAACAGAGTTAAAATGTTTATATTACCTTAGTTGGTGGTGCAAACCTTTGTTTTTTCATCTTTTATTGAAAAAAGTTAGGTTTTGAAACAAAAGCACAACCAAGTGCATTTTAATCTGAAATGAACAATTAAGAGATTTAATTGAGAATCATAGAAAATTGAATCCAAATTAAAAATAATAATTTAAAAATATTAAGATAAGAGTAACCAAATTGTTTTGTGGAGTTTGTTTTTAACAGAGGAAAAACTTTGACAGAAGGAAAACTTAATAGAAAGAGAATGAAACTACGGTACAAGGAAGAGAATAACATCTATAAAAAAGAAAGTAAAATAAATAAATTTAATAGGTCGAGCAGACGCGTTAGCAAAAGAAGCAAGGACCAGAGGATATACTTTTTTCATATAGATCAGATCTGGCCAAACAAACATGTTCTTCGAAGAATCGACTCGTCTGAACACCACTTGATTTAGTTTGATCGGCGGCTGATGAAAAAAAAAGGTAAATAGAAGATATAATAGTTTTGATCGTGATATATCTGGAACATGGTGATATTGTGAGAAAAATCAGGGATTAAGTATTTTGAGATTCAAAAGAATCGAAATCAGAATTTTTTTAAATGACATTTCTATTTTTATATTTTTAAAAAATTTCATGTTAACTTATGCTTTAGTATATAAACTATCCATTATGGGATCAATTCGGGTAATTCATTCAGTTTTATAAAATATCCATTTGGAATCAATTCGGATAATTCATTCAGTTTTTTCTGTATCTCCTCATGCCCATGCTGAACAATTTAAAAATTTCTAACCAAAGAGATATTAGAATAACATACCAACGTTATAATAAAAAATGCAAATCTTCAAAATAACATTTTTCTAAGTTTATATCACAAAAATAGCCATCAAAAATTGAAATCTTATCTCTAAAACCTAAATTCTAAACTCTAAACCCTAAACTTTAATGGTAAACCCTAAATCCTATCCCTTATCTCTAAATCCTAATGTCTAAATTAATTTATCATTAAAATATAGATGTATACTTAGGTGTATATTTATCTCTTTTAATAAAACATTAAGTGTTATTTTGATGGTATATTTGTAATAAAAACTTTTTTATTGCTATCCTAACCATTTTCTCTAAAAAAATAAAATATCTATAAATCAGTTTCTGCAAGGAAATCGTACTAAATACTAATTCAAGCGATATTGGCCCTGCAAATAACTCCCATGAGTATTATTCGTTTATCTACATCTGTTTTTTTTCGCATCAACCAGAATCCTGAGATGTGTCCAACATGACCAGGTACTCATTTATAGCTTCGACCTCCTTGTCAAGATTGATATCATAAGCCGACAAAGCGTCAACCTTTGCAATCTCATCTGCTATATCTTCTTCTATCTCATGGTCCCGCTCTTCCTCCTCACCATTTATCTCAAGGTCCCGCTCTTTCTCCTCACCATTGGTTGCAATCTCATCCGCTGTATCATCTTCCATCTCAGAGTCCTCTGTCTCGGAAACAGCTTTATTGTTGTTGCTGCTCGTTGCACTGTCATTTGCTGTAAAAGCAAAACCTGAAACAAAGGCGATTCCGTTGTTTGGTTCTGATAAAGAGAGTAGCCTATGGATTATATCTTCTCGTTTGCCACCAAACTCCAAAGCAGACGTTGCTGCAGTGCCAAAGTAGACAAGTAATGAGTGCCAAAGTAGTCAAGTAATGAGATATATTCAATTCTTGACGTTGGCAATATAAGTGAACTGAAGAAACAAATCGAGATGACAAAAGTACCTTGTCCTCGTTCAAAGCCCATTGAAACAAGTTCGTCGACTGTTATGCCTACTTGCTGCTCTTGACGTTTTCTTTTCCTCGATTCAAGGTAAACCTGTATACTCGAATTAACTTCTGGGCTTGTCAGTGCATCAAGGGCTTTCTGAAAATCGTTCTCATGTCTCCGTAGGGATTCAGCAGCAAGATTCCTTGCATATCTGCAAAGGAGAGCGTTCATTGAAAAACCACCAAAGCCAATAGTTATTTCCGAAGCTAACAACTCCTATTAATATAACCACCAAAGCCTTCTAGTAGTGATTTATCTTCTCTTGCGCAGAAATGTTTTGAACATTGCCTACCCTTTGTTTGAAACTTTTCTTCAGTGCGTTTAAAATAATATTTTCACTTATTTCTTAACAAAACTATAAAGTAGCTGTATAAAACGGTAAATCTATTTATAATGCATCTATTACCCGATCAAGACGAGCCTGTCGAGCATCTGCAGATCAACAGCTTTCTTCATGGGTGTCACTCCAAACGTCTTCTGCTCACTGAAATATCAGCTTTAGTTTGGTTATTTGGAGGATCATCAAGTTAATTTAGTTACAGATCACATAACTAGTATAACTTTGGTTATAAAACATACAGTATCTCCTTTTGTCTCTGGAGATCGTCCTTGTGCTTTTGAGCTCTTTTGGCCCTCTCTTCAATGAGGAAATCAACAGAAGTCGCAATATCCTTATTGTTTAGTCGCAAAGCTCTCTTAGCATCCTTCTCCTTGAAGCCCATACTCATAACTAAGGACAGAGTTTCATCCGGTATTTGTAGCTGCATCACAATCCACATAACAACATGAACTCTGTAACAATTGAATATATCAGTAAGAGTGTACATACTACAGTACACAACTCACTGACATGCAATAATTTGGCATGGGCGGACTTCAGAGCACTTAAGGCTTTATCATTTTGACCAGTGTGATATGCCACCACACCTTCGAGTAACTCCAGTCTTACATATCTAGCCAAGCAGAAAAAAAAACATTATTAAACAGAAAAAAAACCGTCGTCTTTACAAAACGACAAATATAATGAAACTGAACTCACAGTGCTAATTCTGGACATTGACCAGCTTGAAGGAGTCTCACACGAGAAAGGTCCTTCCCATGAGCACGCTCGAGCCCTTTCCTTGCTTTCTCTAGTCGAAAGCCAGCATCTGACAAGCATTTGAGGTCCCGGAGCAAGAAATAGCACCAAACAATGTCGATTTCCATTATAGGGATGTTGTCAACAAGCTGTAAAAGATAAGAATCCATAAGGGGAAATATAGCAATGAGTTTACGCAAGGACAAAACCAATAATACACACTGAAGCAATTCAGAAAGTACAATAAGGATATTAATTCAGAGGATAGAGAAAAGAACCTCGAGAATCTTGGGATCACAGAGAAGGAAAGATTCCTAAGAATCACACAAAGGAATCAAAAAACACACATAGGGTAGTTCAGCAAAGAAACAAATAAAAGAAAAAATAGATTCCCAGTAGCAACTTGCAACTAACTTACCTCTGCCATGGCAAGAACTTCTAGTGCATCAGCATACATTTCAATTTCTATAAGACTTTTTCCCTTAGTATGTAACATAAGACCCATCATCGCTGCACTGTGGAGCAAAAACGGATTTCATTAGCATGAGAGTTACGAGTTTCAACCTGAATGAGCAATACCTTTGATCAGTCTCTGTTCCAAACTTGACTTGATGACCTCCCTGATCTTCAAGCTCTATGTTATAGTCTTCGATAGGCAACGAACCATCAGCGTGTCTCTTTGACAACGCTGTAGCTGCAGCTCTGCATGATTAACATAGACAGACACCAATCATGTTCAGATTTTGTGAAAACCCTAAAACAATTCTATCCAATCACACAATAAGAAGATTCAGATATGATCATGAAACTGAATCCATACGATCAAAACTCGCAGATTTGGACTTACTTGACACGGAAGAGACGTCTTGACCTTTCTTCCTCAGCCATGATCGACTTGCCTTCTTCTGGTGCTGCACCTCGACTAGAGAGGATCTTCGAATTTTCCTTAATTCCCAACTGGGCAAGCGTCTTACTATCATCGCCGTCGTCTTTCAGGATTTTTCCGGCGCAAATTAGTTTGATTGATTCAGGATCGAGCCCCGATCGCTTAGCTACTTCGTCTCTCAACATGGGTAGAGTCCAGTTCTCGAGTTCCACCTCTAAGATGCCACCCCATGTCCCAGCAACCTTGAGTTTCGCCATACTGAGTCGTCTTTTGTAATTAGGTTTTGAGAAATTGCAAATTAAGAGGCTGCGGCCGTGTATACACAAATACAAGTGCCCTTTATACAAACCCGGTCAGCTCAAACCAATTTATTTTGTTGTTCAATCCCCTATTTGAAAATACCAAAATTTGAAAATCCGTCTCAATCAACCAAAACGGACCATACCCCAAAAATTTAGACCTATGATAATATTTTTTTTTTTTGACAACGAATGGCTTATATATTACTCAAGTTTGAGGTGTGTTAGGAATCTGGATCGGAATAGAACAACCAACATACACTAATTTTCGATAGAAAAATCGAACAGTCTTAGCTAGGGAATCGAAAAATCCGTTATGTGACCTAGGAACGTAGAAAATCTTAAAATCTGGAAAGTAAATCCGCAACGTCGTGAACTTTTCCAGTTCTGTTGAGAAACTTGGCCAATCCTGTGGACTCTTGAGCATTGTTATCATTTCCGTGCAGTCCGTCCCAAAGCTCTGGCATGGCGAATGTTGAAGCATGTTCTCCATTGCCCACCACAGTGCTTCCAGCTCAGAGTACAAAGCAGACTCCACTATATCAAAATTACGCATTCCTATCAACTGACTATTTCCCATATTATCATTCCAGACCCATCCACATCCACTAAACTGAGCTGTCGATGTCCAAGAACCATTCACCATACAAATATTCTCCAGACTTATAGCCTGGCTGTCAGCATCCATGTTTCCCTGAGAGGACAAAGAAATCTGTTCATTGGCTTGGACCCAGGCTTGACATTCACTCTCAGCATATCGGGCTAGCTCCAATGGATCTCTATCAATCCCTTTGAACAATTTGTCATTATGCGCCTTCCAAATATACCATATAAGCAAGAATAAGGATCCATGTCTAAGTCCGATTCTGCTATGGTGTTCTTCCTCCAAAAGAGATAATCCATGTTCGCATATGTGTTCTGAAGTGGGAACAACTTAGGATTAGTAGGCATCGACGATAAGGCCCAAACTTGCATGTGTAATTGATTCTTTAGGTTCTCCACATCGTGGGCAGTAATTGTCACACATTATATGTCTATAGTTTAAGGTACTCGTAACAGCCACATGACATGTTATTAGTTGCCACATAAGATGGCACATCTTTTGGGGAGCTCGCACCTTCCAAGCTTGTGCTTGTAGTTTAGTGATACTAGGTTTACTAACTACAGGCACCTCTTCCTGCTTTAAAATATTCCGTGCAACCAAATATCTAGATTTGACTGTATATTGTTCATTCCTTGTATATCTCTCCATCAATATGTGTCCCTACGATGTGTAGAACTAATTGACATACTCTTTATGTGAGGTATATCAACAGCATTTACGTAGTTTTCCAGTCTTGTCGCATCACAAGTCTTAGTCTCTTGATTAATAAGGTCGCTTACCCTCATGTTTGGATACAACACCGGTGCCGATGGGGACGCCGGACTCGTTGGTATAGTAGGAATCCAAGGATCCTCCCATACTTTCACCTCATATCCCGAATGAATTTTTTGTCTAACTCCCAGTAAAAGTAATTATCGTGCCGCCAATAGACTTGTCCACACGTATGATGGGTTACTAACAGTAAGCTGATGCAACGTCGAGCTTAATCGATAATACCGACCTCTCAGAACACGAGCAACCGTGAATCTGGGTATTGGACCAGCCTTCATAACTCCTTTGCTAGCAATGCCAGGTTAAATTCATGAATCATCCTGAAACCAATCTCACCTTCCTCTTTAGATAAGCATAATTTCTCCCATGTGGACAAGTGTATGCCTCTTTTTTTTTGGGGGGGGGGGTTTGAGCTCCACTAGAATTGTGCAATGGCACTAGCTAAGGCATCACATATCTCCAAGGGCAGAAGAAAACAGGACATTAAATAAGTTGGCAGTGCTAGTAGGATCGACTTGATCATAACCTCCTTGCCACCTTTTGATAGACACCTACCTGTCCATCCATTAACTCTATTCCGTAACTTATCCTTTAAAATTGCAAAGAGCTTGGATTTGGACCCACTGATATCCTCTGGGATTCCTAGATATGTTCCCATTCCCCATTCATTTAGAATCCCAAGGGTATCTTTAATTTCCTGTCTAACATCCTGTCCAATCCTCTTACTAAAGAGTAAGAAAGATTTTTCAAAGTTAATGCATTGACCAGAGGCTTTTCCATATTTCCTGACCACTTTAATTACTTCTTCACATTCACGGGGCTCCTCATTACAAAACAACAGGCTATCATCAGCAAAAAGAAGGTGAGATACCGAAGGACACGCACGTGTGATGGGAATCCCCGTTATCTTCCCTTAATTCTCTGCGTGATTTAGAAAGCTAACGAGCGCTTCCGTGCACAGAATAAAAATGAAAGGGGACAGAGGATCCCCCTATCTTAGACTTCTCTCTGGAACGATATTCCCTCTTGGCTGACCATTCATAAGGAACTTATACTTCATTGATGTTATGCAGCGCATTATCCAAGTTATCTAGATTTCCGAAAAACCCATCTTCCTCATGGTGGTCTCAATGAAGGACCACTCCATTCTATCATACGCCTTGCTCATGTCCGTTTTAATGGTCATCCTTTTATTACATCCACTGAGTTTGGTTCTTAAAGCATGGAACATCTCCTGAGCAATCATAATGTTATCAGAGATCTGCTTCCCCGCAACAAAGGCTGACTGGGTTTCTTAGATTTGTAACTTTTTTTAACCTCTAGCATAAGACCTTCGAGATTATCTTATAACTAACATTACATAAGCTGATAGGGCGTAGCTGACTAATCTGATTCGGCTTATAAACTTTCAGAATAAGACATATGTTAGTTTCATTTAACCTAGTGGGTATCGTTCTTTCAAATAGGAATTGATTAACCATATGAGTTAAATCCTCTTTTACGATATCCCAAAATTTCTGGTAAAAAAGCGCAATAATTCCATCTGGCCCTGGAGCTTTCTCTGGATGCATCGCAAAAAGCGCCACTTTGATCTCCCATTCAGTAACCGGTGCTGTGAGATTTTCATTGTCTACTGGTGTAATGGTTGTAGAGACCTCAGATAATGCTTCCTCTATTTCCTCGGGATTTGATGATTGAAAAATATGTCTAAAATAATTTGTAGCAATGGCTACAAGTCCCTCCTCATCTTGTACCACATTCCCATTCTCATCCAAAAGCTGTGTAATCATGTTCCTTGTCCTTCTCTGCTTCGTGAGAGCATGAAAAAATTTTGTATTCCTGTCTCCTTCTTGTAGCCAAAAAACCCTACACTTCTGCTTCCAGAACATCTCTTCTGCCTTAAGAGCATCAGATAACTCCTTTAAAGCCGCTGCAGTCTCCTCAGTAGTTGCATCATCGTTAGAAGATAACTGATCTACTTTTTTCCTTTAACTCTTCCACACTTCTTTCAGAGTTGAGATTGTGTTGTCTCTTCCAATCACTCAAAGCACGCCTGCAACTTGCAATATGCTCCATAATACTAGCTTCTGGTGGAAGGTCCGGTGATTTCCATCCCTCCAGGATTACTTTCCTGAGTTCCTCATTGTTCAGCCATCGCTTATCAAATTTAAAAATATTCGATCTTCGTGGCCGCTTTTTAAGAATATCAGCTAAGATCGGACGATGATCCGATCTCCACATCCTCATATACTGAACCTTCGAGTGAGGGAGTTTGTCATGCCAGTCCTCATTACCAACAACTCTGTCCAGACGGCATCTAACCGTGACTCTCCCTGCTCTTTTTCCAGCCCATGATAGCTTGTTCACTGTAAAGGGGAATTCCAGCATCCCACAATCACTCAACATTTTCCTGAAAGGCAAAAAAGAGCTGTCAAATCGTTCTCGACCTCCTTCTTTCTCTTCGTGGCATGTAATCTCATTAAAGTCACCAATCATGAACCATGGTCCATTTCTTGTTGTTGAGTAACGCGTAAGACGTTCCCAAACTAACTTTATATGTTCTAATACAGGATCTCCATAAACGAACGTCATATAAACTTTTATTCCATCAATGATTGCCTCAATGTCAATCATTATGTTATTTGAAAATAAAATCTTAACTTGAAAATCATCCATAAAAAACAAAGCTAAACCTCTGCTGAGTCCAAGTGGCTTAACGGTAAACAAACGATCAAATCCTAAGTCGGCCTGAATGTCTTGCAACAGCAGCCTCATATTCTTTGTCTCAGAAAGAAACACAAGTCCTGGGCGATGCTTCTGACATATCTCCGTAAGGCATCGAACTGTGTGGTTGTTTCCTAGCCCTCGACAGTTCCAAATGATTGTCCTCATTGATGATGGGGGGATGGATTATTGGAACCCATCAAACCTTCTTTGTTTGTAGAGTGTGTGCGGATCTTTCTGGAACCATGAAGCCTCCTTGTCTTGTCTTGCTCCTCATGTAAGTTATTTGTTGAGTTCAGCGTTTCTCTCAGCCCTGGCGAACCTCGATGGAGGGTCTCATGTTTCTTTATTTTCACCCCCATAGATTGGTTCCTACTCATCCTCCCTCTGGATGGTCTCGTCTCCTTCATGCTTATCTTCTTTGTTGATGATTTATCCACAGCATTACCATGATTAATGTCGCCTAGTTCCATCAGTTCTTCATCAAAGAAATCATCATCACCAATCATCATATCATTGTCATCAGCTGTGTGTAACTCCACACCAGACAAAGCTTCAATCACATGTTCACCGTGTCCCCCTATGTCTGAAATTTGTGGCGAGAAGGTAAGAGATCGCGCCACACTCACGTTACGTATGGTAACGTTATTCTCCATGGTTGGAGAGACAATTGCACTAGCTAATCTTTGCCTCTCTCCTCCGCTCTTCTTAGCCACATCCTCTAGTTGTGTAGAGGTACCTGATCCCAAAGGTTTTGCTAGCACTCGATCATATGGAACATTTTCCTGATCTTCCTCATGATCATCTCTTCGACGCCCAACAACTCCTTTACTTTGCATGTCTTTACTTCTCGTGACATCATAAGTTTGTTTCTTCTGTTAAACTTTAGTGGCCTCCTTGAATCGATGTGAATGAGTACTCTTCCCTCTGAAAGATCGATAGTGTCAACCTCACCAAGTCTTCCGCCAATATCCCTTAAATTTCGATCTGTCCACAAGTGTAGAGGCATCCCTATAAATCGAGTCCAAAAGGGAATGATCCAAGGATAGTCATCATGGAAAATTGGCTCCCATCTTACCAATACAAACATGCAATAGTTGTAACGGAAAGGGCCTTTCCGAAGCACGGAGTTCAGATCCTCTTCAGTTAAGAAATTAAACAGAAACTTCCCATTCCACATATTGTTTGCCGTGATCCGATCCTCGAGTCCCCACTGAGCAAGCATTGTCTGAACTAATTTTTCCACCTTCTGTTTCTTAGGGTTAAGCACCTTGCCAATTAAGGACATTCAAAACTCCTTGATAACAAAGGCATCATCTTGTTCCGTTAATTTTATTGGTTCATCGTCATCCTCGTAGAGGATTCCTTTCCCCTTTGGATCTACCATATGAGTAAATCGTTATCGAGCCGAGGAGCCCATCCAAAGTTAACAGATCACGTGTTACCAGACGGTGGGAATCAAAGATTCACTGGTACCACTATACAGCAGCCGTAGATCAGTTGATGTATCAATACGTCAAAGGATATATCGATATGAAGGATGAATCTTTCAAAGGAAGGACAAGTGATCGTGGACTGATCATCAATGGGAAGCGCACATCATGATCAGAGAAATCGAAGGGTCGAAGGGATCGAAGGGATGCGACAATGGATATCGTGAGACCCACGCCAAGGGATCGTCTTGTACCAGTGAGAAGGAGCCTTGTGCAGTGAGAAGTAGAGAAGCCTTGTGCAGTAAGAGCAGGTTAGAGAACGCCGTAATGCTGGATCCAGATCAGGAAAGGGTGAAGCTGAGAATCGCCATCTCGAACGCCTGAAGCCCTAGCGCCACCATCAAACTACGAGAGATGCTTGAATTCTTATATGTTTCGCTCTACACTATGATAATTTAAGATATCAAAAAATTGTATTTATCATTTTCCAATCGATAACTATTATAGTGTTGTAAAATGTTAAATCCATTTAATGAACAAACATTAATATAAAAAGCTTATATGCGCATTCGTGCGGGTTAGCACCTAATTCATATTAATAAAAGACTTGGATTCGCCCCCTATAACCATGTGTAATAATACAATTTTTAAATGTTCAATTATATTTAAAATAAATTTATTAATATTATACAGTTTATTTTTTTAACTAATATTGAATATAAATTTGATTTAGTTAATTAGAAAATTAAGAAAAAAATAAATTTGTTTCTTTTAAATTATATTTAATAAGATATATGTAATATATTTAAAACTCGAATTTAGAAAATTTTATCTTTTTGGTTATAAGTATTAAATCAACTTGTATAAAATTACTAAGAACAATCATATATAAACTGTATAGTTATTAAAAGTTATAACTAAACAATATTGATAAAATTTGTCGTTATCTAAAAGAAACTAATGATATTAAGACTAAAAATTTATTAATTTTTTTTTTAAAAAAGATAGAGAAAATTGAAAATATTAGTAATAAAATTTATATAATTATAAAAGTAACATTATATAACACTTCAAAATTCATAATACATATTTCAATATAATTATTTTTAGTGATGATTTAATCTATGAGTGTGGGAACCGAAATTCGCACTGTCGATTTTCCGTAAAATAAGGAAACTTAGGAAAATCCCAACTTTCCAGAGGTCCCATATCTTTGAGAGAGCCAACGACAAGTAACCAAATAAATGCAGAAAATACGAAAAAACATGATAAAACGAATTTATAAAGAAAGTAGATCTTATTTCGAATCTGTATAAGATCGTTGCGATTATTACAAGAGATTACAAAATCTTTGGCCGCAAGAGCTGTTAGCGAGTTATATAGTTCTAGCAATGGAAAACCTTAAACCTAGTTGAGTCGCAGCTCGATAACAAAAGACGAAAAAGATATGAAAAAGGGTTTTGATTGACTTCAGACTGGACCTTATAAAAGGCTGCCTACGTACCCCTTTCGAGGATCAAGCCGAAAGTAGTTCAATTAATAGAGCTGGGCAAGAGACCGAACTGGCATGGCGAGTTTGTCTAGTAATTGAGTGCCAATCATAGAAACCAAACTTGTCGAGAATAAAGCCTAAGTTTCTAAGTGCAGAGAGTTCTAAGTCTAAAAGAGTTGTCAAAATTCTTTTTCTTCTTGGCTTTGACCTTGTGCTTATATACTCTTCCTCTAGGCGGTTTGGTCTTTCCTTTTCCGCCCGATTCGTGTCTATCAAAAATCTTTCATTTATCTCGGTCTTCATATTTATCTTTGGAAAACTTCTGTTTTACCTCCAAATTTGACATTTATCTATTCTTGCGAATAATGGGTAAACCGTCTCCATATCTTTGGGCTGGATTTCGTCCAAAGTCGTTACTGGGCCTTTATCGCGTTTTAGGATCTTTAGGACCATTTTGCGTTTTAGCCGTTTAACAATTTTACACAAGATCGTTCCATGGTACGATGTCGTTTTTATAAAACACCTCGAGTCAATCGTTTAGTTTGGTAATCTTCGGTGTTTTTTTTAATTTTTGCTGTTTTATACGGTTTACTCGCGTCTTTAAGAGAAAACAAGTCTTTAGCGGTTTTTATCGTAAAGTCCCAAGGACAATACGGATCAAGACGGAACGAGAGATGTTCCAACCACGACTCATAGTATGATCGAGTCAAAGGGCATATGCCATGTGTTCGGCCGACCAGAGGTCAACGATCCGGACGGTAAGGCCAACTTGCCAAGTCGACGAGTCGGTCTCGAGCAGCTCGCCAAGGCAGCGAGCTAGATTGGCCTGGCCAGCTCACCGTCTTGGCGAGCTGATCGGTCTTGGTCAGCTCACCAAGCTGGCGAGCTGGATTGGTCCGTCCAGCTCGCCGTCTTGGCGAGCTGATCGGCCTTGGTCAGCTTGCCAAGCTGACGAGCTGGATTGTTCTGTCCAGCTCGCCGTCTTGGCGAGCTGATCTTGCTTATTCAACTCGCCAAGCCAGCGACCTGGATTGGTTCGTCCAGCTCGCCGTCTTGACGAGCTGATCGGTCTTGGTCAGCTGTCGAGCTGGATTGGTCCGTCCAGCTCGCCGTTTTGGCGAGCTGATCGGCCTTGGTCAGCTGGCGAAGCCGGCGAGCTGGATTGTTCCATCAAGCTCGCTGTCTTAGCGAGCTGATCGGCCTTGGTCACCTCGCCTAGCCAGCAAGCTGGATTGGTCCGTCCAGCTCGCCGTCTTGGCGAGTTGATCGGTCCTGGTTACCTCGCCAAGCCGGCGAGCTGGATAGGTCCGTCCAGCTCTCCGTCTTGGCGAGCTGATCGGTCTTGGTCAGCTCGCCAAGCCGGTGAACTAGATTGGTTCGTCAAGCTTCGGTCGTTTCTTGTCTTCTCGACCCGAGATTCTTTCGGAGAACATAAACAGAAGTAATCGTAGATGTTGCTTTTGAGACTATTGTTTTTGACCTCAACAAGAGGTCTTTTTAATTATTTCATACTTTGATACGAGTTTTCCGTAACTTCGTTTCTCCGTAGAAAGTCTAGAGTTTTCTTGTATGCTTTTTCTCGGACTTTTAGCCATTGATTCCGTTGTGACCGATTTTGACCCCAACAGTTAGCCCCCTAGCTTGTTAGAACCTTGAACTTCTAGCGTGAGGTTCTAGCGAGTGGTTAGACAATTTTAGGAAATTTTAGGCGGAATTTCTTGTTGAAAAGTTCCATTGAAAGTGGTCTTCCCACTCTTATTGGAATGGAAAGCGGTACGAATGGGGTTGCGCCTAGTGAAGGCTACCTACATACCGTCTTGAAGGGATCAAGCTTTTCGTATTTCGTCTTAGAGTTAAGGTTCGTACGACTTGTTTTCTAGTGAGACCTTTACAGTCTAGTGATGCGTAGAGATTATGGAACATGGTGATATCGATGGTGTTTTGTATCAGACTTGAGACTTGCCTCGTAGGCTGTTTGCTTTGACCAAGTGTGGCCATTATATTTTTGGACTGGTCGTATGTAGCTTCGAGTCTGTGCCGCATTGCGGCCGTATTTTAAATTGTGTTTTGCTTTTTTGAGAGCAAGTTTGTATTCTTATGAATTTGGAGGGAAGAATATGAGTTGTCATCTCATAGTCAAAATCGTTTTTATAGATCACCCTATTTGTTTGCTCGTTTTAGGATGTTTAGAATCTCGTGAGCGTTTAGATATGGACGAAGAGACATGCCTTTAGGATCTCATTTCATGCCTTTAGGATCTCATTTCATGCCTTGAGACGTTAAAGACCAGTGTGCTGGGTTTAGGGTAAAACCTAGGTTTATGTTTGGTTTTAAGGCTTTGTGTTGACTAATCAGCTTTCGTTTTGCCTGTTACGATTTTAACCTGATTCCCTACCGATTTAAAGTCCGCGATAAGTTCTCGGCTTGTTCGACTTGTCTGGTCGGAATCGAGCATCCCCGAATGTGCTGACCAAACTTTGGATTTCTTATAGCGCTATTACCCTTGTGTCGGGTGTACGAGAGCTATCTCTGTAAGATAACTTAAGTTTGTTTAGGACTGTAGCGAGTTTGTTGTGATCAGCAAGAAACTTAGGTGGTAGATGTTTCCGTTTCTTGGACCTTCGCGAATGATACGTATCTTAAGAAGTTTTGTATGTTTTATAGTCTCGGATGGACTGTTTGGTCTTCAAAGAAAGTGATTTTATCTAGGAAGGTATTTTTGTCGAAAAAATGTTCCTCATGCGTCTGCCATGTCTCGCAATGCCGAAGATTGGTTTTTCTTTCAGATGTCGTGTTTAGTGTTCGAAACGATCGCGGGCTTGATGATATTACGCGGTGTTGCAAGGGTTTTGTCTTAACCCTGCTTTGCAGGAACACTTTGTTTTGTTTGCGGACATTCGTAGCCAAACTTATGTTCCTGTTTGAATGTTAATTAGTTTGATTTATGCTAGAGAAATTAGGATCGAGGGGTCGCATATATAGATCTTAATCTATTTTCGACAAGTTTACATTATCCGTTGAATATTTTGGCTTGGAGTGAAAGTTATATTCAGCTGCATAGGCAAAGATGTAGTTGGCAAAGGTTTGGACCATGACACTTTCGTGCTATCAATAAGGTCAAGTCGGTTTGGATCGCCTTTAAAGGGGATTCTGTAACCTAGCTCGGCATCATAGTGAAGAATGATTGGACTAGGGCCAAGTAGCGTTTGTTGAGATTGATATGTCCATGGTCATAGAAAACATTTTTCTGTTTTAGGTTTGATTGATACGATGACAGTTTCGGATAATCTTTCCTTTATTCGTATGGAATTTGTTTCTTTTTTATCCGCGGAAGACAAAGCCTAAAAAGCTCGATGCAGAGCCCGTGCGGAGTCAGTTACGAGGTGATTTCATGCTCGAATGTAATCGAGGGGAATGAGAGCGGATGCCCGTGAGCCACAGAACTAAAGAATGAGATCTTTTAGATAGTTGTGCGAGGAAACAAAGTTTAGAATTGTCGTCAGATTTCGGATCATATAGCTTGGTTTTTGCTATAAGGAAAGTACTTTTCCGTAAAATATGTTATGTTTACTTTCGAAAGTTACTTCGTATGACATGATCCTGACTATATGAAATAATTTTTTCGCATAAGTAACGGGCGATGAATTTAGTAAATCGACCTGATGCATGGAGATAACAATGTTTCCGCAGATTTTTTAGAAACCTTTCTGCTTTATTTTTGATTCTTCGGTGATAGTTTCTTATAGTCACTCACGGAGTTTTACAAAAGGTTATTTCACTGAGAGCAAGTCGCAAAACGTTTTAGCGGGTTTCTTGAGCGGAACGAATCACTTGACCAGCAATAGGATCAGTCGGCGAGCAGGGAGGACGTGTTCCCTATTGCTGATTCTTGTATTCTCGATTTTTCTTTGTCACAAATGTTCTTGATATTATTCTGTGACTCACTTGTTTCAATGGAAAATGAGAGCAATGCTTTGATGCCTAAAGATTTCTCGTATAATTTTCTGATTCATATACGAAACATGTTTTATCAAGTTGGAAAAGATCGTTATGACTTCGGCAAATATTCGGGTTTCACTCTAAAGTTTGGCAGAGGCTTTCTAAATGCAAATTGCGATTAGAGATGCTGTATAGTCCATGAGATTATTTTACAAATGGTTTGGATCAGTTCCTAGAATTTATACAAATCTTAGATTATCATTTGCTTTTGGGATGATTTTGACAAGGCATCGCATTGTTCGAATATTTTCGGCCTATTTTTGCGAGAGTTTGCTTTAAACCTAGTGTTGTCGCAGCTCGATAACAAAAGACGAAAAAAGGTTTTGATTGATTTCGGACTGAACCTTATGAAAGGCTGCCTACGTACCCCTTTGAGGATCAAGCCGAACGTAGTTCGATTGATAGAGCTGGACAAGAGATCGAACTGCCTGGGAAAGTTCATCTAGTAATTGAGTCCTAGTCATAGAAACAAAACTTTTCGAGAATAAAGCCTAAGTTTCTAAGTGCAGAGAGTTCTAAGTCTAAAAGAGTTGTCAAACTTCTTTTTCTTCTTGGCTTCGACCTTGTGCTTATATACTCTTCCTCTAGGCGGTTTGGTCTTTCCTTTTCTGCCCTGACTCGTGTCTATCGGAAATCTTCCATTTATCTCGGTCTTCATATTTATCCTTGGAAAACTTCTATTTTACCTCCAAACTTGACATTTATCTATTCTTGCGATTAATGGGTAAACCGTCACCATATATTTGGGATGGATTTCGTCTAAAGTTGTAAGTGGTCCTTTATCGTGTTTTAGGACCTTTAGTGTTGTTTGCGTTTTAGCCGTTTTACAATTTTAGACGGGATCGTTCCATGGTACGATGCCGTTTTTATAAAACATCTCGAGTCAATCGTTTAGTTCGGTAACCTTCGGTGTTTTGTTTAACCGTTGCCGTTTTATATGATTTACTTGAGTCTTTACGAGAAAACAAGTCTTTAGCAGTTTTTATCATAAAGTCCCAACGACAATACGTATCGAGACAAAAAGAGAGATGTTCCAACCACAGCCCAGAGTATGATCGAGTTAAAGGGCATATTCCTTGTATTCGGCCGACCAGCGGTCAATGGTGCGGACGGTAAGGCCAACTCGCCAAGCCGACGAGTTGGTCTCGGTCATCTCGCCAAGCCGGCGAGCTGGATTGACCCGACCAGCTTGCCGTCTTGGCAAGCTGATCGGTCTTGGTCAGCTCGACAAGACGGCGAGCTGGATGGCGAGCTGATCGGCCTTGGTCTGGTCGCCAAGCCGGCGTGTTGGATTGGTCTGTCCAGCTCGCTGTCTTGGCGAACTGATCGGCCTTGGTCAGCTTGCTATGCCGGCGAGCTGGATTGGTCCATCCAGCTTGCCTTCTTGGCGAGCTGATCGGTCTTGGTCAGCTCTCCAAGCCGGCAAGCTGGATTGGTCCGTCCAGCTCGCCGTCTTGGCGAGCTGATCGGCCTTGGCCAGCACGCCTAGCCGGCGAGCTGGGTTGGTCCGTCCAGCTCGCCGTCTTGGCGAGCTGATCGGTCTTGCTCAGCTCGCCAAGCCGGCGAGCTGGATTGGTACGTCCAGCTCACCGTCTTGGCAGCTGATCGGTCTTGGTCAGCTAGCCAAGACGGCGAGCTGGATTGGTTCGTCCAGCTTTGGTCGTTTCTTGTCTTCTCGACCCGAGATTATGTCGGAAAACATAAGGAGATGTAATTGTAGACGTTGATTTTGAGATTACCGTTTTTGACCTCAATAGGAGGTCTTTTTAATTATTTTCTACTTTGATACGAGTTTTCTGTAGCTTCGTATCTCCATAGAAAGTCTACAGTTTTCTTGTATGTTTTTTTCCGGGACTTTTAACCATTGATTCCGTCATGACCGACTTTGACCCCAACATTGAGTTATTACCATATTTTAAGAAGTTTACCAAAAATATAAATCAACATTAAATATAATGTATCCATTATTGACATATTCTATAAAGTTTACCAAAATATATATCAGCAATAATTGTAATTGTGTCATATTTAACTGTAAGCCATGTCATCAATTTTAGTAGCCATCTCATTATTTGTTGGTAAAAATGATTGTAGAGAGTACATGTGGAAAATCACTTCATAAATAATATATATTGGATATCTTTCAAAAAAGAAAAGAAAATATTGTTAAATTATATTATTGTTTTAAAATAAGGATAAAAAGAAATAAAAAATAGTAATAGTTGCAAAAAAAAAAGTTCGTTAAACATTTTTAAAGTTGTCAACAAAAAACTAAATCCTAAACCCTAAATCCTAAATTCTAAACATTTGGGTAAACTCTAAGCTCTCAAATAAATCCTAAACCCTAAATCAAAAACACTAAACACTAAATCTTAAAAACACTAAACCCTTAGTTATAACCTCTAAACTCTTGGATAAGTTGTAAACCCCAAGATTTGTGGTATATCTAAAGGTTTAGAATTTGGCGTTTAAGATTTTGTGTTTAGTATTTAGAGTTAGGTGTTTTGCTGACGGCATTAAAAATGTTTAAAAAAATATTTATTTTAATCCAAGGGTTTAGGGGTTAGGATTAATGGTTTAGTATTTCTAAAATTTAGTTTTAAGTGTTTTTGATTTAGTGTTTAAGATTTACCAGAGGGTGTAGGATTTACATAAGGACTTATGTTTTTCCATGGATTTAGAGTTTAGTGTTTTGCTGACAACATTAAAAATATTAAAAAAATATCTCTTTGGACTATTATTAATTTTTTGTTTTTATTTTAAAAATATAATATATTTTTTCAATATTTTGTTTCTCTTTTTAAAAGATACTAAATATATGATACAATCCTATTATTTGGTGAACCCAAAAATAATTCTAAATAAAAAGCTCAAAAGGTCATCATAAGTGAAAAGGTCAAAAGGTCATCATGGAACGTGTTGGTGGGGTGTTCTCCCGTGTGCAAAGTCACACGAAACCTGAACATGACACTCGACTGATACGGCAATCTGAATCACGACCCGGCTCCTCTTTTCCCTCCGGACAAGATCGTCGAGGGAGAAACCATCCTCTGGTGGAGCATCGACGTGGAACGGAGCACTCAGACAGAGTGATGAGACGTCATGATGATAGGTATAGGAGCTCGAATTATGGCAGAACGCGTCACACTTCTGGTCTATATGATCGGAGGAGGGAGCAGCGCTGGAAAATTAAATCACAAGATAAACCTGCTAATGATGAAGAACATAGCTCGTCTGAGATCCCACCTTCGACACAGCATCAGCACCACGCCTCCAGAAGCAATGATCTCAGAATTGGAGTGGCTGATCACGTCTCAGGTTCAGAATCTCACGCCTCACGAAGCAGTGATAAGGAGCATGAGCTGCGCAAGAGTACTCATACTGGTACTGCGCCTGAGCCTAGACTTCTGGCGAGCAAAATTGTTACGCCAACAGCTGAGGATTCAATGTTGAAGAGTTATGTAACAACCAGAACTAAGGGTGTTGCTAAAGCTTTATGCTTCTCACACGATGATGGCCATGATCTTGATGGGGATGATCAAATGATTAGGGCACTTAATGATATGGACAATATGGATAATTCTGGCGACGGTATGATGGAGCTGGAGCATAACGAGGATGTGCTTAACGACGATGATCTCCTAGGTGAGGAGCTAATGGAGGCTGAAGAAATTATCAACTCGAAGCAACCGATAGGCAATGGGAACAGGGAGTTAAAAGCAGGAAACACATCTACTCGAAGTAGAAGGCATGGCGGAGGGTCTAATGTCCCTTTGGGCATTCAATCCAAGAATTTTGAGTTCCTCCGTAGGGGTTCTCCAAGTAAACGATCAAAGTCCAGCTCCAAGGAAGCTAGCGGCTCTAGACAGCACAATAGACAAGGGCCACTAAAGATTACAGACGGGTCAACATCACATGGGGTTTCGATGGGTTCCAAAAACTCATCCCATCCTCATCCATGAGGACAATCAGTTGGAACTGTCGAGGGATTGGAAGCGACCTCACAGTTCGACGCCTTACGGAGATGCGTCAGAAACATCGCCTAGAACTTGTGTTTCTATCGGAGACGAAGAATGTGAGGCTGATGTTGCAAGACATTCAGGCTGACTTAGGATTTGATCATTTATTTACCGTTAAGCCACTTAGACTCAGCGGAGGTTTTGCTTTATTTTTTATGGATGAATTTCAAGTTAATGTTTTATTTTGAAATAACAGAATGATTGACATTGAGGCAGTTATTGATGGAATAAAAGTCTACATCACATTTGTTTATGGGGATCCTGTAATAGAGCGAAGAGATTTAGTTTGGGAACGTCTTACGCGTTTATCAAGAACTAGGAACGGACCTTGGTTTATGATAGGAGATTTCAATGAAATAACCTGTCATGAAGAGAAGGAAGGTGGCAGACAACACACATATAGCTCCTTTTTGCCCTTCAGGCAAATGTTAAGTGATTGTGGTATGCTGGAATTTCCCTTCACAGGGAACATGCTATCGTGGGTTGGAAATAGAGCAGGGAGGACGACAGTTCGATGCCGTCTTGATAGGGCTGTTGGGAATGAGGACTGGCATGAGAAGTTCCCTCATTCAAAAGTGAGATATTTGAGATTATGGGGATCAGATCATCGTCCAATGCTAGCTTACATTCTTAAAAAGAAACCTAGGAGAACAAAGAATTTCAAATTTGACAAGAGATGGCTGGATAACGAAGAGCTCAGGGAAATTATTCTTGAAGGCTGGAAATCACCTGATCTCCAGCCAAATGCAAGTATAATGGAGCACATTGCAAGTTGCCGGCGCGCATTAAGTGAATGGAAAAGGCAGAATAATTTGAATTCCGAGAAAACAGTGGAGGAGCTTAAGGAAAAGGTTGATCGTTTATCTTCAAATGACGATGCCACTACAGAGGAGATTGCGGCAGCTATAAAGGAACTATCCGACGCTCTTAAGGCAGAGGAGCTGTTCTGGAAACAAAAGTGTAGGATTTTCTGGCTGAGAGAAGGGAATAGGAATACCAAATTTTTCCACAGCCTTACGAAGCAAAGGAGGGCAAGGAATAGGATTACCCAATTACTGGATGCAGATGGAAATGTTGTGGAGGATGAGGAAGGATTGGTAGCCATTGCTACAACTTACTTTAGACACATCTTTCAATCATCTAATCCTGAGGCAATAGAAGAGGCACTCTCTGAAGTATCATCCACAATCACTTTATCCGATAACGAGACTATGATAGCTCTGGTCACTGAACGGGAGGTTAAATTGGCGCTTTTCGTGATACACCCGGAGAAAGCTCCAGGACCAGATGGGATGACGGCGATGTTTTACCAGAAATTTTGGGATATTGTTAAGGATGATTTAACTCTTATGGTAATCAATTCCTATTTGAGGGAACGGTGCCGACTGGTTTAAATGATACCAACATATGTCTCATTCCCAAAGTGAATAAGCCAAATCAGATGAGTCAGTTACGACCTATTAGCTTATGCAATGTTAGTTACAAGATTATCTCTAAGGTATTATGCCAGAGATTAAAAAAGTTTTTGCTAGACAGGATCTCAGAAATCCAGTCAGCCTTTGTTGCTGGGAGACAGATATCTAATAACATCATGATAGCTCAGGAGATGTTCCATGCTTTAAGAACAAAACCGAGTGGACGGAATAAGAGGATGGCTAGCAAAACAGATATGAGCAAGGCATATGATAGGATGGAATGGTCCTTCATTGAGGCCACCATGAGAAAGATGGGATTTTCTGAAGTCTTGATAACTATGATAATGAGATGCGTTACATCAGTTAAGTATAAGGTCCTCATGAATGGGCAGCCAAGAGGGAATATCGTCCCGGAGAGAGGTCTAAGACAGGGAGACCCTTTGTTCCTTTTCATTTTTATTCTGTGCACGGAAGCGCTCATTAGCCTTCTAAATCACGCAGAGAGCCAAGGAAAGATAACGGGGATGCGCATCACGCGTGCGTGTCCCTCGGTATCCCATCTTCTCTTTTCTGATGATAGTTTGTTTTTCTGTAAGGCGGTGCCCCGTGAATGTGAAGAAGTAATGAAAGTGGTCAAGGTATATGGACAAGCTTCAGGACAATGTATTAATTTTGATAAGTCTTTACTCTTTGGTAAAAGAATCGGCCAGGATGTGAGACAAGAGATCAAAGAGACGGTTGGGATCCAAAATGAAGGAGGAATGGGGTCATACTTAGGTATACCAGAGGATATCAGCGGATCCAAATGTAAGCTCTTTGCTTTTCTCAAGGACAAGCTGAGACATAGAGTGAATGGGTGGACTGGCAGATGGCTTTCTAAAGGCGGGAAGGAGGTTATGATAAAATGAATCATGCTAGCTCTTCCGACGTATGTAATGTCATGTTTCCTTCTCCCATTGGAGATTTATGAGAATTTAGCTAGTGCCATTGCACAGTTTTGGTGGAGTTCGAATCCGCCAAAGAGGGGAATTCATTGGTCGACATGGGACAAACTATGCTTACCCAAAGAAGAAGGTGGAATTGGATTTAGGATGATTCATGAGTTTAACCTTGCGCTTCTTGCAAAGCAACTATGGAGACTGGTACATAACTCGGATTCTCTGGTAGCTCGGGTCTTGAGAGGCCGATATTATAAATTGAGTACGCCTTTGCATCAAATTAATGCTAACACCCCATCATATGTGTGGACAAGCATATCAGCCGGAAGAGAGTTGCTACTACTAGGAATCAGACAAAAAGTCCACTCAGGATATGAAGTTAAAGCTTGGGATGACCCTTGGATTCCTACTGTACCTGCGAGACCAGCAACTCCTCTGGCTCCGGTTATGCATCCAAATATGTGAGCGAGCGCTTTGATTAATCAAACAATGAAGAGTTGGGATGATAAGCGATTACAAGATTATATTGCGGCAGTCGATATACCATTGATCAAGAGTATGGCAATTAGCTCCACGCACCGACGGGCCACGTACTGTTGGAGCTATACAAGGACTAGACAGTATACAGTTAAATCTGGATACTGGGTAGCACAGAACATCTTGAGGAAGGAAGAGGAATCTGAAGTATGTGAACCTAGTATCACTAAACTCCAAGCACATGCTTGGAAGGTCAGGGCCCCTCAAAAGATTTGTCATCTTATGTGGCAGTTGAGAACTAGACATGTAGCTGTCACGAGCATCTTAAACTACAGACATATGAGATGTGACAATCACTGTCCTCGTTGTGGGGAACCCGAGGAGACGATCACTCATGCAATATTTGAATGTCCACCTGCTCTACAAGTTTGGGCTCTATCATCTACGCCTACCAATCCTTCTTTGTTCCCAGTACAAAGCACGTACGCGAATATGGATTATCTATTCTGGAGGAAGAATGCGATAATGGAACCGGAATTGGACAGGGATCCTTACCCTTGGCTAATCTGGTACATTTGGAAGGCTAGGAATGACAAGCTATACAGAGGTATTGATAGGGACCCATTGGAGGTAGCGCGCTATGCAGAGAGTGAATGCCAAGCATGGTTAAAACAAATGAGCAGGAAAGTCCGGTCTCAATTGGGAACGGAACGGAGGAAGACCAGACCTTAAATTTGGGTAATATATGCATGGTGGATGGTTCTTAGACTTCTACAAATTCTTTCAGTGGTTGTGGATGGGTGTTGAACGATAATTTCAGAAATAGTAACTTAATGGGGCTGCGCAATTCTGATCGAGCGGAATCGGTGTTGCATCCAGAGTTGGAAGCACTGCGGTGGGCAATGGAGAATATGCTTCAACATTCGCCATGTCAGAGCTTTGGAACTGATTGCAAGGAGATGATCGAGATGCTCAAGAAGCCTCATGAATGGCCTAACTTCTGAACATAACTGGAAAAGCTGGAGACGCTGAAGATCTGCTTTCCTGAAATCAAGATTTGTTATGTTCCTAGATTACAGAATGGCGTCTCTGGTTCTCTAGCTTAAGACATCTAGGTCTTTTATCGTAAGCTTGTGTACGTTGGTTGGTCTATTCCGGTTTGGATTCCCAGACCACCTCAAGTTCCTTAAGTAATAGATCAGCCGTTTGATGTCAAAAAAAAAAAAGTGAAGAGGTCAAATCCATTCTCCGCCATTTACGTCATGAATTACATTTAAAACCTGAGATTAACCCAAACCCAATCAAATGATTTAGTAATCAAGTCAAAGATACATGTTTCCTATATCAAAACTCCAGAAACATGTGTTATTCAGTGTGAGGTGAAGAACTTTTGTCGCTATGCCGCAGGCAAAACTCATGGTTGGCTCAAGCGTCGTCACCGGATTTAATAAATTGCACTCTTTAAGGTTTTGCCGATTTAAGAGTATTCTGCTGCAGTTGCCATGGATATTTTTTCAAAGAGTCTTTATTTTTTATGCGTTTCAAGTGTTGTTTAAACTTCAGAACTATAGATTTATATTCATAGAAATATTTTTTGCTACTCCGCCTAACTATCTGATTGATAACAAACCGCCTCGGATATTAGTTGCTTCAAGTTTACACGCCGGAAAATCTGGCTTTTTCACCGTGTTTTTGAACAAACGATTGATATGGTTCAAGATTTAGCTTATTATCTTTCTCAGAATCATTGATAGAGGTTGAAGAAAGAGAGAAAAACATGCGTTTGTGGGGGGGGGGGAGTGAGAAGGATAAGTCTGTCAGATCCTGATAGTCTGGGCGGGTCGGATATGTTATAGGTTAGGTTTCTAGATATTTCAATTGGGGAATTTGTGGTAGATATACATAAGAAGGAAATATATTAGTTGAACAGATACGCAACTGTACATTTTCTATTAATTCCAATTGTACCCTAGTAAACCCGACATATAGAGTAGCCATATGTCCAACACAAACCCTCATATTCAATTTACCACGCCAGTGAATTAATGATGAAGGTTTTTGAAACCGCAAGAAACTTTATTTTTCAGATTAAAGCACAAAACAATGAGGAACTAAACTTACAATCTGATCTAAACTCCTTTACTAATCTCTCATTCTATTTCAAGCAATTTCCTTTATCAAAGCTGGGATGGTACTGTCCATAATAATAGATTTACCTGAACATTCTATAGATGAATCGGAAATCCCTTTACCCAATATGATATTCGTCGATGGCGAGGAACATGTTGGTGTTAGGGTTCTTACATATCAATCATCAAGGGCAATCAACAAGATTCTCAGGGCGCTTGATGAAGAGGAGATCAAGTGTATACGTGAGTTTTCATTCGGTACGATTGTCCATATAGAGGAAAATCCAGCTTTCTCTGGTAGTTTTTCTAGGTTTCTACTCTCTAGACTGTTGAAATTTAAAAAGAATCACGAAACATGGTTTAGAATCACCAGAAAACCTATTAGGTTTTCACTTCATGAGTTTGTAATTGTTACCGGTCTTTTGTGCGGTGAAATTCTGGAAAAAGCAAAGGATGCTTAGGAAGACTTTAGCTATTTGGCAATGTTGAAGACATGAGTGTATCAAGAGCGATTAGGATGCTTAAGAAGAAGACGGCTATAGACAGAGACACACGGATTAAACTCGCATGCTAGAAATTGTTTCTTCGGTTTTGCTATCTAGAAATCTTAAGATGAAAATTCTTAAGGAATACCCTCAGATTTTAGCGGATATTGATGAATTTTTAACATTTCCATGTGGACGCTTGGTATTCGACATGCTGATGACCAGAATAAAAAAAGAGATGACACTTCTTTATCTAAACTAGATGATACCCATGCACATATGTGGTGTGAGTTTTTTATATTAATGTTTGTTTGGTTTTAACATTTAGTAACACTTAATCATTATCAATTGTACAATGGTAAATACAAATGTTGGTCTCTTAAATATATCATATGCCTGGGTGTTTGGGGGTCCATCGGTTTCGGTTTGATTGATTCAGAATTTCATATTTTTGGTATTATGCTCTTCAGTCTCATTCAAGTTTTACTAATTATCAGATCGGTTTCATTCTGATTCCTTTCGGATTCAGTTCGGATCGGATTGTAACTAAAATCTGAAATCGTCCCAAAAACTATTTTTGAAACCTTAAAATTGACCAAAAAAATTCGAAATATTTAAATGATTCTTTAATCTAATTTAAAATTAGTTAAACTATTAAAACTATCAATTTTTTAAAATTATTCATAACTCTAATTTAAAATTCAAAATATTTAAATTTTTTCGAATACAATAAATATCTAAATTACACATATAAAAAAGCATTAACATATTCTACTAATTTCAGATATCTTCGGACTTAGTTCGGATTTTGGTACGATTCAGATTATAACCAACTCCCAAAGTACTAATATCTTAAGTCTTGTTCGGATAAATTATAATAGCTAGATTAGATATTATGGAGAAACAAATATTAGAAGAATTATCAAATCTCTCATTCTTGGAACAAAATCAAAAGAAGGTGATTGGAATATTTTCATGATATTTCATTAAAAACTTTTTAGGAATAAATATCATGACTAAATTATTTAATTTGAATGAAATAATATATATATATATATATATATATATATATATATATATATATATATATATATAGTGTTTCCAATATTAAAAATCACTTCGATTTGAAGAAGTGTAATTCTCAGATTGTTACGATCAAATAACATATTAGAAACTACCTATTTAAAAAATAATTTGTATACATAAAAAATATATACATTTAGACTAAGCACATAAATCAAAACTAATATCTTTTGTTAATTTACAATCATGTTTTTGGTAAATAAATAAATAAAATTAGTTTATTTACTTTATATGGCATATATTAAACGATATTGATATTGACATAGATATATATTATTGACATGTCTACTCATATAATTTTATTAACATTTGTATATTTGGCCTAACAAAAATTTAAATAAATCACAACAAATCTAATGTGAGATTGTTCCAATACGAATTTCAAAATTAAAATATTAAGATCTTAAAAAAATTTCATTACAAATTTTTAAAATAACATATTTATATACTTTATATAGTATATAATTTAATTTAAATGAGATTGATATATATATATATATATATGTAATATGAATATCTATTAATGAGAATTCATATTCATATGATTTATAGTCATTTGTATCTTACTTGAACAAAAAAAGTTAAACCATTGATCAAAACAAATTTCAGTGTGAGATTTTTTACCATTTTTAGTAATTTATAATCGTTTCAAAAAATATAAATATAAAATATAAGAAAAAATATAAAATTTTTATCATATGATTAATGTGACTATTTAATTATTTTTAATAATATAAAAGTAAACAAAAAAAAAGAGAAAGGATACACAAATTGTTATCAAATATGTATTATTTATAATCATTGATTGTCATATATGTTAATCATATTAGGTAATTCCCTAGCTTTAATTTATGGAAATAAATAATATTCTTTTGTACACCAATAATTAATATGATAGTTAGTTGGATAAAAAGTATGATATATATTTATATAGACCAATTTATTTTTCTAACGATTCTGAGAATTATCCTAGTGATGACACATAGCTACAAAAACATGTTGTAATGCTACAGGATTAATATATAGGGTAACCATTGCGCTTCAGAGGTTTCCATTAGCTTTACAGCTTATAATATCGATGTTGTACCTTCACTCACTGAGGTGGTTACAGATTCATGCTCCTCATCAGAATGGAGAGCAATGATGATGACACCGATTCTATCCTAAGCAAGGCAAAGAAGCACACACTAAGTCCCGAACATGCTAAAGACGTTGATAAAAAGGCAGAGTTTTGTAAATTTGATCCATTTTATCACCAACCAACTGAAATCAATTTTTCAAAATTAGATGTATAGTACTATTTTCAATATCTTGCTGAAAAATAATTTGAAAACTTCTTCAGGTGTCAAGAGCATCATACCACAAGATCCCCAACGCACGGTAGACGAGACTTTACTTGTATGGCAAGATGAAGCTGTCGATGTGAAAGTAGAAACCTTGTTAAGCTCATTTATTCCAACCATGTCTTCTCGAAGCTTATGTTCAAAGAAAGTGTGATAAAAATGGACATTGAGAGGATGCATGAAATAGCAAACGTGCTGGCTAAAATAAAGCACACAAATCAGAGGTAGACCAACACTGGTGTGATTGATGAAGTGAAGATTATCTCAATGGTTCTAGCCATTTAAATCTGAGGTTTAGAGGATTGATGGTAATGTTGTATCGGCCCTTTCAGCAGTAAAAGAGGTGACCAACAGTGTTGTAACAGACGTGAGAAAGAACATATGTGGAAACAGATGAATAAACGCGATGTAACTACGACACAGATATTTAACGTGGTTCACCCCTAACGGCTACGTCCACGGGCAATGAGAGATCTTATTATTGGAGGCGATATTGAGCTTACAGAGTGCAAGTTTAGGGTTACATCGAATACAAGATATATATAGTAGCATCTTGCATCTAAAACCCTATACTAAACGGATTCATGGGCCTAAGCCCACAATCAGATGTAACATCCATACTAACTTGATGCAACACTCTTGATGCAACCGAGTCAGTATGATGTACGTGATGTAGCATCCAATGCCTAGATGCAACATCCAGATTCAAGGCATATCAACAAATCTCCACCTTGACTTGAATCCTCCCAATAATATATGTACCAGATGCACCTTCAAGTGCCAGATGTACCAGATGCGATTCTCTGCGCCAGATGTACCAGATGTGTTCTTCAACGCTAGATGTACCATCGCTCTCTTTGCCTCAGATGTCCCTTCGGACCAGATGTGTTGCTAAGACGAACCAGACGCCCTTTAACGGCCAAATGCTCAACTAGAGCCAGACGTTCGTCATCAGCCGGATGTCCTTGCAGACTAGATGTCCCAATAGGCCAGATGTCCCAACGGACCAGATGCCCCAACGGGCCAGATGTCTCAACGGATTAGATACCCCAACGGGCCAGATGCCTTTGCGGACCAGATGCTTCAACGAGCCAGATGTCCTTGCAGACCAGATGCTTCAACGAGCCAGATGTCCTTGCGGACCAGATGCCCCAAACGGGCCAGATGTCCCAACGGGCTAGATGCCCCAACGGGCTAAATGTCCCAATTGACAAGATGCCCTAACGGGCCAGAAACCATATACATGGTAAGATGAACATTCGCAGTGCATCGAATACTGATAGGTTCATCTGAAGGCATCACGAACCTTGTCAACACCTTATTAATGTAGGCCTTCTGTGACAAGAACAACTCCTTCTCCCTATCTTTGAAGATCTCCATCTCTAGAACCTTCTTTGTTGCACTCAAATCCTTCATCTCAAATTCAGAGCTTAGAAGCTTCTTCAGCTTCTCGATGTCACACATCTTTTCTGCAGCTGTCAGCATGCCATCCACGTAGAGTACCAAATAGATGAACGTCGCATCCTTCAACTTACCCACGTAGACACACCAGTCATAAGGACCTCTGATGTAGTCCAACTTGATTATATAGCTGTCGAATCTCGTGTACCATTCTATAGGAGATATCTCAAGTCCATGAAGTGACTTCCGAATCTTACATACATAGTCTTCTTTTCCAGGAAATCGGAAACCATCCGACAGATTCATGTATCTCTCTTCTTCTAGCTCTTTATGAAGACACATCGTCTTCACATCAAATTGTTCAGCTCCAAGCCCTGACGTGCTACCACTATTAGCAACACTCTAATGGAAGTATCTCTGACCACATGTAAGAACATCTCATCGTAGTATACTTCCTCTCTCTGACTCAACTCTCTTGCAAAAACACGAGCTTTATACTTGAATCCTCCTGGCGATGATGCTCCATCTTTAACCTTGAAGACCCACTTGCATGTAACACCCCTTCTCCTCAATGGTAATGTGACCAGATCCCATGTATGATTCTTCTGATGAGACTCCACATCTCTCGTTGCAACCTGCCATTTCTCAGACTCGGGACTAGAAATAGCTTCTGTGTAAGTGGATGACACATCCACTTCCTCTGCAACCTGAAGTGCATTATCCACCATATCGTCGAATCGATATCTCTCTGGTGGCATGACATCAACCCTTCTTGGTCGATCCTTCTCGATGCTACGCTCTGTAGCATCCGGCAACTGAGTCTCCGTAGACTCCAGCTGAACTTCTTCTACACGCTCCTCTTGATATTCTGTGTGTTCCTGCACATCGATCACTTCATGATCATCTTGCAGCTCCACCTGTTTATCAGTGCTACCCTTTTCTGCTTCAGAACTGGACTCTGAAATTCTAACCATAGATGTTTCATCGAAGACAACATTCATGTTTAGAACCACTCGGTTTTCTGATGAAGAACAAAATCTGAATTCCTTCACTCCATCACCATAGCCCATAAGCACTCCTAAAAGTGAATATTCAGCAGATCTACCTGACCACATCTCAGAAGGTATTTTGCACTCGATGCCTGTGTGGGGACCGAGATTTATTAAGTAGCAAGCCGTGCTAACTGCTTCAGCCCAAAGTCGCTTCTCTGAACCAGCACTCGAGAGCATGCACATCGCTCTCTCTAGCATTACCTGGTTCATATGTTTTGCAACACCATCCTGCTGTAGTGTTCTCCTGTATGTAAGATGCTTGGCAATTGTTGCATCCTTACACGACTGTTTGAACTCTTCTGAGCAGAGTTCCAAACCATTATCAGAACGAAGCAGATCTTGCTTCGACAGATGTCGCATCCCACGTTCACCCATATGTCCAAGCCTCATATGCCATAGCTTAGTCATATCTTCCTCTGGGATCTCTGGCGATGCAACATTTGCTGAACCGGTAACCGTTGTACCCTTCAACAAATACAGAGTACCGTTCATGAAACCCTCCAAAATCACATCAGAACCCCTGTAGACATTTAGAACTCCATCGCCACCCGAATATTTGAATCCTTTACTGTCCAGAAGACTCACAGATATCAAATTCTTCGTCATTGATGGAACATGCCTAACCTTCTTCAATGTGCAGAATCTACCATCATGTGTCCTGAGCTTGATTGAGCCGATCCCAGCAATCTTGCAGACAACATCGTTTGCCATCTTAATCTTGCTGTCAAGTACCTCTGTGTACTCTGAAAACCACTCTCTCCTCGGTGTCATATGGTAGGATGCTCCTGTGTCAAGAACCCACACATCAGAAGAGTGTGTGTGTCCATGCACAATAAGAGCAATGTCGTCATCAGACTTGGTTTCATCCTTGGCTACTGCAACAGACCCAAACTGCTGCTGCTTCATCTTGGGACAGTCTGACTTCCAATGTCCCTTCTCTTTGCAATAGTTGCAAATATCAGATGGCTTAGGACCTCTTGGAAACGACTTCCTATCTTTTGAAGTCCTTCTGTTCCCATGTCCCTTCTCACCACTGACAAACAATCCCGAAGCTTGATTGTCTATCCCTGAGCTGGATGCCTTATGGCGCAATTCCCGACTATGAAGTGCCGACCTAACTTCTTCCAGTTTCACTGTATCTTTTCCAACAATGAACTATTACACGAAGTTCTCGAAAGAGTTCGGCAGAGATACCAACAGGATTAGTGCCGCGTCTTTATCCTCCACCTTAACATCGATGTTACGCAGCTCCAGTAATATCGAATTTAACTTGTCAAGATGGTCACGAAGCTTAATACCTTCTTGCATACGCAAGGCGAAGAGGCGTTGCTTCAGAAGTAGCTTGTTCGTTAGAGATTTCGTCATATACAAAGTCTCCAACTTCTGCCACAAACTAGCAACGGTTTTCTCATCCGACACTTCGATGATGACCTCGTCTGCTAGACACAACAAAATTGTTGAAAACGCCTTCTCTTCCATAGCCTCCAAAATAGTAGCATCAGATTTCTTCCCTGACAACGGTCCCCATATGCCTTGTTGCTTCAGCAACGCTTGCATCTTGATCTGCCAAAGACTGAAGCTACTTCTCCCGTCAAACTTGTCGATCTTTGTGTTTATTCTAGACATCGATCTTCTCACCAGATCACCAACCCCGAGCTCTGATACCAGTTTGTTGTAACAGATGTGAGAAAGAACAGATGCGGAAACAGATGAATAAACACGATGTAACTACGACACAGATATTTAACGTGGTTCACCCCTAACGGCTACGTCCACGGGCAAAGAGAGATCTTATTATTGGAGGCGATATTGAGCTTACAGAGTGCAAGTTTAGGGTTACATCGAATACAAGATATATATAGTAGCATCTTGCATCTAAAATCCTATACTAAACGGATTCATAAGTCTAAGCCCACAATAAGATGTAACATCCATAATAACTTGATGCAACACTCTTGATGCAACTGAGTCAGTATGATGTACGTGATGTAGCATCCAATGCCTAGATGCAACATCCAGATTTAAGGCATATCAACAAACAGTGTTGTCCCGCACCAAGATTCTGTTGTTCAAACCGTTAAGGCAATGCTTAAGCCTTCAAAGAAGAATTGCTTTCCTCCATTGGCAAAGCCAATTCAAATACTACTGCAAAGACACCACATGACACCCCCAGAATCACAGAAGCATCAACACACTCCTCAAATGTTGAATAAAAACATGGATGGAAAATCAGCTACCCAACGATCTGCGTGATGAGATAAACGAAGAGATTATCAATAATGTCATTGGCAATCTTTTGGAGTACTCAACCCCACCTGGCGATGCTAAAAGGCGTCCTATATGTTTGGCTTTACACGACTATTACTTTTTCGCTGGACATCTATAATTTTATCACTTAAACTGTTTGGATTTCTGTTACTGAACTAAGAATACTCAGATTAACTAAATTATCAAATATTAGATCTTGCAACAAATGTTTATATCCTTTTCTTTATCATGAATATAGGGTGACAGAAGTATCAGTACAATCGCTTATGTCTGGTCATAGCGTATGGTGATAGGAAGTCTTCATGGTCAGTACATGCTAGTGGTGTCGAGCTATAGGGTTTTGTTGTGAAACTAGGATTAAACTATCAAAAATAGTTCTATCTATACCCATTTATATCCAGTTCTAAACATTAAAAATAGGATTCACTCTCTAATATTACATTCGATATTAACCGGTTACACATAATGAAGAAAGATCACTTCCTTGTTAATATACATTTCACTTGCATCTGGATGTTGCGATAAAAATTTGAACTGCTACGCCTTTTCACAAGTATATGTGCTGTTGTTTTTTACTCCTTCTTTTCGCCTCACCGCCAATATGCTAATCCGGATGTACTCTGATATCTTTCTACTGCATATAGGTCTCATATGGCTGATCCCATCGACAACAATCTCACTCGATTCCATTTAGTTTAAGAGAAGACAACAATCAACAACTTATACCTCTCTCCGCCAATAGCCAGACGAACATGGAAACAATACTAGTCGTATATTTTAACTAGCCTCTAAATTTTCTTCCCGTGCAGGTTTTTATTGATATTACATGCCTTTTTTGGACTTACACTTGTAACCACAGCAGTTTCTTTTGTTATTGCATGCTCCATCTGTTTTGCTCGGACAGACCCATGAAGAACAGCCACGACTCAATGTTGCAGGTGATGATGTAGGCGACAATATAACTGAAAATTGCCATGATAAAGATGATGAATCTCAGCTCTGTTGCAAAAGCAAACACTTACGCTTAGAGGGCTGGGACTTTTATCTGGGATCCGGATTCGATCTGAGATCCGCTCTAGATCCGCTCCAAAATTAGGATATCTGGGGATTCCCGGATCCAAATCTGGATAGTAAAATCTCGGATCCGTGCAAACCGGATCCGGATCTGGATATCTTAATTTTTAGATCCGGATATCCAGATTCGTATCCGTATTTTAAAAAATATATTAATTTTTTAGTTTAATATTAGTTATATCTGTTGTATTAATATTTATACACAAAATAAGTTTAATAATATTCTACTTTCATATTAATAATATTATTTGTCATATATATATATTCATAAATTATGCTTAAATATTTAGCTTATGTATTATTTTTAGAATTTTTGTTTTTTTTTTTTAAAAAAAATTAATTATTTTTACGGATCCGAATCCGAATCCGGATACCCGCTGATATCACAATATCTAGACGGATATCCGGAAGACACGAATCCGAATCCGGATACTAAAATCACTGATCTTACGAATCCGGATCCAGATCCAGATACTTCAAATTTCCCGGATATCCGGATCCGTCCCACCCCTACGCTTAGTACATCCTTCCTTGGTTTCTGACTACCAATGTGCCACTACCTTCCTCACCTGAGCTTGGGAAGGTCTAATGGGTCGTGAAAGTCATTACGAGACAAATTTTATTTGTCACAACTACAACAAAATCACCACTTTACTTAATCGACCCTGGTAATAGTCAAAATTATTTCTGGTTACTAATCTCAAAACCTGGATCTCTTAAGTAATATTTCAATTTGTTTGTTTACTAACTCGGTAAATTTTATTACAGAGTTACTAATGTTGTGGGTCTGTTTGTCACTGTGAAGGATATCACTGACATTGCTGAATAGAATTCTGCTTGCCATGGATATTAACACCATTTATTTTTTCATATTTTACTCTGCTATTAACATCATCCTTCATATACTTGTAGGTTTTATATATACTTGTGAGCCTGATCAGAACAACATTCAAGAAACGTGTTGTGGACAAAATTGAGAAGATACCCGAGCTTCGTGATACTAAGTTCCACTCAATGTTGTCAACGAACTATCCCAAGTTTAAGAAGTTTTAGTGCAGTGATAACTTTTTTTTTTGTAAGGGGGTGGTCGATAGCCTACAAAATATCTGTAGCTCTAGATCAATTGTTACTTGTTTCTATATCCCCTTCAATCTCGACAAAAAACATTAGGTTGGTATATGCGTTGATTCCATCTCATATAAGATTTATGTGCTCGACTTCAACTCATGTGTTTATAACTGATAGTGCCTTATCCAAGGAGCTTCGCCCTATTTCTGAGATGTTTATGTGCTCAAGTATGCCGGCCATACAGTAGCGTCGAAGGGAATCCACTTCTGGTGGAACGAAGTAAAGGTGTTGCACAAAAATCCAATCTAATCGATGCATGTATCACAGCAGCGTTGCTTGTAAGACCCGATCACGGCCACCTAGGCTGCGGTCGACACCTCACATCGCTTGGTCCACTTTCTGTCCGAACCTCTAAATTTTTTGCACATTATCTATAATATCGTCCATAGGCGATGGCTAACTTTGATCTTAGCTTAAGGCTACCTTAGTCATTCGCAAGCTTAGATCATTTCAACTCATACACAGCAGATTATACTATATTGACCATTGGTCTAAAATCAATATAATACTTGTCCAGTATAGTTTATGCCTTGGTCAGTTCACTTAACTACATTTCGGCTTATAGATCGATCCTTACATGGTTCAAGTCATACATATCCGAGGTTTCATTCCCCTAAAACCTTCTATCTAAATCTAAACAAGAATTGCTAGATATTATTACCTTTGCCACATCCACAGAACTTGTTAGCTCATCAGTCATAGCTAGGTCTTAGTTAGCTTGATTGAGTCAGCTCGATGAGCTAGATGAGCTAGCTAAGAAAGCTAGGAGGATGAGCTAGCTAAGTCAGCTAGCTCATCCTCCTTCTGACTTAGCTAGCTCATCCTCCTAGCTGACCTATATAGCTCATCCAGCTCATCGGCTGACTCACTCAAGCTAGCTAAGACTGAGCCATAGCTGATGAGCTAACAAGTTCCATGGATGTGGCAAAAGTAAGATCTAACAATTCTTGCTTAGATCTAGATAGAAGGGTATAGAGCAATAGAATCTCGGATATGTATGACTTTAACCATGTAAGGACCGATATATAAGCCGAAAGGTAGTTAAGTGAACTGACTAAGGCATAAGCAATTAGACTGGACAAGTATTAGATTGGTTTTAAACTGATGGTCAAAATAGTATAATCCGTTGTGTATGAGTTAAAATGATCTAAGCTAAGGAGTTACTCAGTTAGGCTTAAGCTAAGATCTAAGTTAGCCCTCGCCTATGGGCGATATTACAGGTAAAGAATGGAAAAATTTAAAGGTTCGGCCAGAAAGTGGACCAAACGACGTGAGGCGTCGACCGCAGCCTAGGCAGCCGGGATCGGGTCTTACATTGCTTATGCATACCCATGCTTTGTTTAGGCCAAACACGTGCAGATGTATCACTTCGTCAGTTATTAGTAATGAAGCACAAAGGGCTGCAGTCATGATCTATGAGTTCCACCATAAGTTGTAGCCTTCCTTTTACTCACTGCATGAATGCTTCCCATGCATGGTATTGTCATATTTGTAAAATTATGTGTTCAACCCTTGTGCTTCTATCAACGATTTTATTTTGTATGTATACTCTTATTTGAAAATTCCTTACTTGTTTTGACTTTTGCGGTTTATTTCTTATGCCATATGTAATGTTGTTCTGGATCTGCTCCACTGAGTTAGTGATCTTCCAAACTCTATATAAGTCCCTTGTATACTAATTAAAAAACATTACCACATGTTTTGATAGCCATGTGTCAATACCATAATGATCTTAAAAATCTTTAGAAAAAAGGTTGATCAATCTAAACATATATTATAGTTTTTATTGAATTAATTATCAAATTAATTAGTAGTATATAAATGAATATTCTAGATCCTTTCCTTAAATAAAAGTTATGAAATTACCTAATATAGTTAACATATATAAGTAAATTAATGATTCTGAATAATAAATATTTGATAACAATTTTTGTAACCTCCATCAATTTTTAATTTTCTATTCCTAAAAAAATTAAACAATCACATTAACCATATAATCAAAATTAAGATTTTTGATATATGCTATATTTGATTTTTCAAATGACTATAAATTACTAACTCACAATGAAATGTTTTTGATTAAGGGTTTAACTCTTTTAGTATAACAACATACAAATAATTATAAAATCATATAAATATGAAGTCTCATTTAATAAATATAATCATATTAAATATATATATATATATATATATATATCATTTAAATAAATAAATAGCTTATATAAAATACCTAAAAATGTTAATTTCAAAATTTGCATGGAGTAGAAAACCTCAATTAATAAATATTCATATTAATAAAAATAAAATTTTTGTTCCCGAAAATATAAAATGTTAATAATATATACGAGTACAAAGCCTCAATAATAAATATTCCTATTAAAATATACTATATACCTATGTCAATATTATTTAATTTTTTTTTATATGGCAACAAAATTATTGTAAATAAAAATAGATTATTTATTTTTATGTTTTACTCTGATTTATTTATATACGTAATGATTACTTAATTCTTAATTAATTAATATATTTATTATTGCATACTACGTAATGTTCTTTTTAAAAAAAAAACAAATAATTAATATTTATTGCGCACAAGCGCGGATCACAAATGTTATTTGATTTTACCATTCAGAAATACAATTCCTTATACTGAAGTGAGAATATGAATGATAACATCTCAGTGATATCATTGAAATCTAATGTGAATTAAATATGTTTTAACAAGATCAACAGGACCCGATATTTAACAATTTTATATTAACTGTCCATGACTATACGTTTGGGAACTTTTGAAACGATGGTTGAACTATCAAAGTTAGTATTTAAACAATTTTTGTATATAAATTTCACTCCGCACTTGAGCGCGGATAATCACCTAGTGTTTATTAAACCTAAACTCAAGTGAATTATTAGATGGGATGGAAGGTTATCTAGTGAAAATTATTATTGTGGATTTCAAACCGGCTTTAATGAGTCGGGAGTTAATTTCGGAATGACATAGAGTTTTTCATACAGTGACACCAAAATATCTTACATTACTTATCATCATGTCCTAGTTTCGATTACAGGAATATTATTTAAACAAAACCGTTCGGTCTTTATAAGACAACAAAAACCACAAGACCTCTCTTGTAACAACTCATGACATGGCCCATTAAACTTCTTAGACACATGGGTCTGTCTACGGTCTAATAGGAAAAAAACCTAGGGTTTGCCTCTCTTTCCCTAAAACAGGAACTGCAGCCTCCTCCTTTTGTCTCATTTACAAACTGGAAGCGGAGCCCTGCAAAGAATTCCCGGATACCGGAAGCCCTAGCCGTCAGCCTCCTTCTCTCTCTTGTGCCGCCTGTCTCTCCTCCTTCTCTCTCCTCGCCAGCTTCTCCTTCCTCTCTCTCTCCTCTTCGTGCGCGAGGTGGTGGTGGTGTAGCAGCAACCAGATCGCATCTTCTTCCTTTCTTTTGTTCCAGATCCAGATCTCAGATCTATTGCTAAGGTGAGGTGATTCAAATCCAGATCTGTTTCATAATTCTCTATTCTTCTTGATGTTGGAATTAGGGTTCGGATAGTCCTTGTTTGAAAGTTAAGTTGTTAGATCATAATGGGAGTTAGGTTGATAGATGAATGAATCATGATGCATAAGAACCCTTACACTGCATAAATGGGACTTAATGAACTGCCTTGTGTTGATGTGGTTAATGACTGATGATGAATGATTATGTGAATGATTTTTGTCCTATGTGATGATTATGAGTGAAAGCTAGGTTGGTAGAAAGAAGTGAATGCATAAGATGATATATATGTTATTGTGTATTAGATGTTATGAACGATTAATGTAAAGTAATCATGCTTGGTATCTAAATAGAAAAATAGATGAATATGCATGAGATGTCTTGTGGGCTTCAGTGTTTCAGATAATGAATGTTGTGTGTATTGTGTGGGACACCGATGACGGGTGGCGTCTAGAGTTGAGTATGAGTTAAAGTGAACAAGAAAGTGAATGAGTTAAAGTGAATAAGAAAGTGAATGAGTTAAGGTGAATGAGGAAGTAAATGAGAATGAGAGTGTGAACGAAGATGAAAAATGTGATTGAGTCAATGAACTTGTTTGGATTCCTGTTTGGACCACCGAGAACGGGTGGGTGTCTAGAGTCTAGGATGTGTAACCTGCGGGACAGTAGCCTAACAAGAGGTACCCACAGGGGCCCACGGGACAGTAGCTTAACACGAGGTACCCGTGGGCGAGATGTGAAAGACCCTGAAAGGACGGCGACCGTAGAAGAGACGTCTGGGAGGGACTTGCGGGATAAGAAAAGTATAGGCGCCTTAGGATCAAGTCAATACCGAGTCCTGGTATAATTATGGCTATTAAGACTGGGGTGTCAGACAGTGCTGGGAGCCAACGAGCTGCAACTCGGATAGTCATTTAGGAAGCTGTAGGGGGGACGGATTTCCCAAGAGAAGGTGCCCCTTCCATGTTAGGCCAGAACATGTAGGGACATCCGTAAACGGCCCTAGGTCCTTAAGTCCAGGTTGTTTGGTGAGTCTAGTTAATAGGTTGTTTGTGTGATTGAGTCTATGTGAAGCAACGGCTGAGTCCTTGCGGTGTATGAACGTTAGGGTGCTAGAATACTTTGTGGAATTGTTGTTGTATGATTTGTGTGTTGCATATTGATTGTAGTGGCTAGTCGGTCCTGGTTCCTGCATGGGGTAGTATATATAGAGTGCCATGCGCACAGGCTGGAGTAGAGTCACTTCACTGAGTAACCCCAATTGTTCATCCCACCATTTTTGTTTCCCATATGCGCATGACTGTATGTAGAAGTATGTGGATATGGGTGGATCGGATTTCATTAAAAGATTACGTCCTCCAACTCCTGGGACCAGTAAAGAACACGTAGAGTTGTCTATTTGAATAGACACATGTCCATAACACCCTTTCGCTAAACTTCGGTCGGATGCCGGGGACTGGGTTGTTACAGCCCCAGTCATACAAATCCTCACATTTTGGCAATCGCTTTGCCAAATAATATCTTCCACGTTATTTAATCTGTCTCACTGGTATCCCCAGTACATACAACAGGCTTAACAGTCACATTAGATGGTACCGCAGTTGAATGATCAACATTATGAGACGTTTCAGAGTCTCCAATGTTTATCGTTTCACCCATTATAGCATGCAATCCAGCAAATCCAGCCTTTGATGTTTCCCCTGCAAACAGGACCCAAAATGTTAAATTATAAAAAGAAATAACTAGATTCATTTGTCTAAATCAGGATACACATTTATTCATATACTTAACCAAATAGTATCTATCCCAAAATTAGTGATATATTGCTAAGCTAGTTGTCCAGAAACAATAAAACCATCTATATGCGTGGATTACATATGTTTTGTATATAAGGATCATGATTTTCAAACCTTTCTCACACACACCATCTCTGATGTTTCCCTCAATTCCAAGCTCACATATGGTCACACCTTCCTCAATAATGCTCACCGTTTTACATTCAGTTGCTGACACAGTAGAAGATTCATCAAGAGGAATCACAACACTAGGCCATGGTGTTGGGGTACGATTCCCAATAGTCAGATCAGATGGTAAATAACCTACGTACTTAGACCTGGCAATGCCACAAATTCTGCTTAGTCCAGCAGCATACCGTGAAGCCATCAAATTTTCCCAATACACTGGTCCAATATCTAAACCCGACCAACTAGCTGCATAGTATTGGTGCTCAGGAGCCGGAACATATTGATCTATGTGCACACACCATACATGGATGGGAGATACATGTTCCTATATGAGGATGTTTATACAGGTTACTATAAGTTCCAGAAACCATTTCACATTTTCAATATACTTTCTTAACGCTGTCTCCTATTTGAAGAGTATAACATTATAGTACCGGATTCTCCAACAACACCAAACCCATTCATGTAATCGACTGGGTTTGCGTCAGCCATCAGTTGGTCCATATCGTATTCATTGTCAATTTTAGGGACAATGTAGTCACCTCTATCAACATCTGGTCCTACATTAAGATCCAGACTGTTTTTGGTCTTTTCCATCTTTAACAAAAATCTGAAAACAAACACCATTTTTGTCTCGTTGAACATTTTATGGAGAATTGTGCACTAAAAAACATCTTATGGAGAACACATATGTAACACCTTATCTTGTCATCCCTGATAATGTCTGTCGTTGTATGTTCATAAAATCCATCAGCACTTTCAGATTAATAAGAAAAAATACTAGTTACGGGCTATACCCTAAAAATTATTATGCAGGAAATACCATTATTGTGGCCATATGTTGCTCTTTCGTGATACTGTCTGCTAGGAAAGTTATGTCTCCAATGGTAAAAGGAGTTCTGCATATGAACTGGTACCTGGTGACATCCTCTGCATAACATTATGCAGAGCTTGGCTCAGTATTCCATTCGTGGACACTCATCATCATCTCAACATCAACATTTGTGATAATGTTGTGAGGTGGACATGTTTCACCGTGTTGCTCGAGCATACATGGAGGCAACTGGAAAGTTATGAGAAGGTAGGTTGTGGTTCGATGCCCATAACAATTCGAACTAGATTCTTCAACGTATCTATGGGTTCATTGACTCGGATAAGGATATCTTGTACACCAACTGTTGGATCTTCATAGAGTATCCATACACCCTGCTGATTTTTGAACCATGGAACCTTTAATACACGAACAAGACGAGCCATAAGCATAGGTATTAAAAGTACAACTTATCTGGATGACTCATCTGGATTACTTTTGAAATTTTAAGTTTAATTTTAAAGTCTAGCCAGATGAATCACTTTGGATCATCTGGATGGAGATGATTCTGTAAAAATGGTATAATGTATATTATACCTCTTATATAATTCAAATTAAAAACATAAACTTAATATTATTTTGTCACTTAAGAAAAAAAAAAGACAAAACCGTAATTTTCTCCAAAACCACAAAACGCATGTTTCCATCAAAATCGCTAAAATGAATTTTACAACAAATCGCTAAATGCATGTTTCCAAAAATGCATTTTCCCACCAAAACCCGCAAAACACATTTTCTTGCAACAAACGTTAAAAAATATTTTCCCGTTAAAACCCACAAAACGTATATTTCCGCCAAAGACACAATAAGCATTTTCCCGACATAAAAGACAAAAAGCATTTTCCCACCAAAACGCAAAATGCATTTTTCTTGCCGAAATCGAAAAAGCATATCCCCCCATTCCCCACAAAAATGCATTTTCCCACCAAAACCCACAAAACGCATTTTCTCGTCAAAAACACAAAATATATTACCTTGAAACTAATTCTAAATTAATTAATTTTTAATTTTAGCTAATAAATAAAAATTAATAGTGAAATAAAAAAAAAATTATGATTACATCAAAACAATAGTATTTTAGTAATTTGTTTACTAAAGTCATACTGAATGGAAATGAAAATAAAGAAACAAACATATGTTCATTTAGATGCTTCATCTAGCTGAACAATCTAGATTGACAAACAAACATTCCCATAATATCGGGATGCATCATCTCGATTGATCATATAAATAGATCAGCTGGATGGAAATGACATATGGTGAAATAAACATCCCCTATATAAGTTTCTCTAATGAATATCTGAAAACAAGCACCATCTTTTACTCGTTGAACATCTTCTGGAGAACACATATGCTACATCTTATCTTTTCATCCTTGATAATGTCTGTCATTGTATGTTCACAAAATCCCTTAGTGATTTCAGATTAACATGAAAAAAATACTAGTTACAGGCTATACCCTAAAAATTAACATGAAAGAAATACTATTTATCATGGCCATGTGTTGCTCTTATGTGAAACCTTCCACATGGAAAGTTATGTCTCCGATGGTAAAGGGGTTCTGCATATGAACTAGTACCTGGCGACGTCCTCTGCGCCAAACTTTATGCAGAGCTTAGGATAGGTATTCCATTCGTTGACACTCTCAAAATAGCAAAAGAGTTGTTCCACTTTGTACCCCTAGGTCCAAATGCAAGAAATGTTTGGGTTGAAATGGCTAAGATTGGTAATGCAAAGGTCCAGAGGCCAAATTCAGAGATTGAATACATTTCTGATGCTATAGGTTCATTTGTGGCATGGCCAAATGATAAACTAATGCTTGTTTAAAACTTCGACAAGGTTATGTATTGATAGTTAAAACTTATTTTGTTTTGGTATTGTATTGCCCGTTATGTATTGCTGGTTAAAACTTATGTTAAGATACCTATGTATTTTGGTACATTATGTAATATCTATTTATATAAAGAAATGTTTCTCCCCTCCTCAAGGGTTCCACATCAGCGCCACGTCGTTATATCCACGTGTATAGAGAATGGGCCGTTTTATTTTCATTTCTAGGCTTGACGTCAATTTGGGCTCGATAGTCTTCAGTGTCAAACCTAATGTGCCTGCAATGAAGAACAGAGACATCTATCCTCTTCCTCCAACGACAACTCTTGCGATTCTTCACATCATCTCAAACGGACAAGGCTTCGTGATTAATCACACAAGGCTCCCCACTACGTTTCCATCAATAATCTCTTTCGATAAATATGTGTTCGTCTTCCTCTCCTTCATCTTATTTTCAGTTTGTAACAATATATTACTTTCGGCATGGCTAATAGATGGATTTTTTTCTCCGATCTGAAGTCTGGGAAGTGCTCCTCCGTCGTCAAATCTACACTTCTCTGGTTCTGGGAGGCTAGAAGTTTCAGGCATGGTGGTCAACTGAAGTTTCTCGATATTCTACTAATGGATGCGAATTTAAGACTCATATTAGGATTTATTATTCCTGCGATTTTTTTTTGTTTTATTGGTTCTTAAGTCTTCATTCTGTTTGTTTAAAAAAAAAAGGAACCGACTCATATCTGACTGTATATTAGTTCTTAGATGTATGAATCTGAAACTTTATTTTTATTCGTTTCTGACTACTTTCCACTTCTTTCCATTACGTCAAAACATCTCAACGAAACATGTTTGCCTAATTTTTTTTTTAGATGTTTTGTTGTTTAACATTACAAAAATATCTATGATGTTTAGGGATATAGCGATACATTTTTAGTTAATTAACATACAATAATTCAAACCAACATACAAAATAGTAAATAATAAAATTAGTCAGCATTTATATCAATTCAAAACGACAAATGGTAGATCCCTGATGTCCAGAAACAAATGGCATAAATGTAAACAAAATATTGAAACATGAATACTGATAACACCATATCATGGACTTGAGCACCAGCTCCTTTAAAAACATTCTTATATTCTCAGCAAGAAGACTACATACGCAAATATAGGCAAACGGAAAACTCTCCAAACCACTCTCAACCCTCTTATCATCAAGATTTAAATGATGTGTCCAATGATATAGAATTTTAGCCCGAAGTCACCCAAACCATGGACACAGCAGATGAAGACACTACTGACACGGACCTTGAATCTTATTTCCACTACCTGAACCTCAAATATTTTGCATCGAAACCTCTGAGAACGGTCTTGGAGGACAGATACTTGATGGAATTATGTTTAGAACACAACAACCCCAAAGCACACTATATCGAGAGGATAAATCAGTTTTTCTTACATAACAAAACTGTCGATGCACTGAACAACCTTCGCAATTCCGAAAATGGAAAATACAACAAGGGTACGTATCTTTGTGGTTTATTACTTCTGTGTACAGGGAAAATCAAAGAGGGAAAGAAGTTCCTGAATACTCTAGATTGGGAACACATGCTGCCTACATCCACCCGTTTCTGGAGAACAATAAATAAAACATTTCGTCCATATCCTATTGAGATGGAGGACATATATCTAAAGAATATGGCCAAGCTGAAACCTCCTAGGAGTTGCTTTTGGGGAAAATGAAGAATGTGCAGCGAAGTATTTGGTCGTATATTCCTGAACTTGTGTGATAAAATATGAGGAAAATACTTCGACAATAGTAAGATATAGTATAGAGAAAACTAAATAAGACAAACAAATTTTACGTTGGAAACCTCCTCGATGTGAGAAGAAAAAAACAACGGGACCGTAATCCACTCAACAATCCACTATATAAAAGGGTATGAGTACAACCACGTCCTTCCTGTTCAACACCCTGAATAGAACAGAGACACTAGCTACAAAGAGCTATCTCCAACACAAGAACAACAAGAGCGCAAGACCAAAGCTTTAAAACCAGCAGTGACAAGACCACCTCATCTCACTATGATTCCGACAACCAGAAATTAATCCCACCGTACAAGTCCAAGATGAACAAGTAAACAACACTTCTGCCAAATTTCAGCTCAACCAAAGAAGATCTCACCTTTGAATTTACCAAACACTCAAGAAACACGGCTGAAGAACTGTGACGACCAGCTTCACTAAAACCCAGACAACAGAAGACCCAAAATTTGAAATCCAAATCCGTTCGGTGAACCTTTAAACCACTGACTGACAAAGCTTCCCACAAAATACCAGCTCAAACATGATCCGTTCAACTCTCCAAAACCTGCCTTGACAAACCCAGTTAAATTATGCCTCCTTCTTTCTTTTTCTCTCTTTTGTCCTTTAAGTCCTTATGAGTCTCTACACAAAAATTACGTCAAGAGACTATATATAGTGTCTCACTAATCCCCCAATACTAATCTCATGGAAAAATATCAATGGCCCAACTTCCAAGTTTTGTTATCACCGACCAAACCCAATGGGTTTCCTCCATCTAGACGAAACCCAAAAAAATCCCCCTCCGACTGGGTGGAGGAAACAACCACTCCGGCTGTCCCTCGGTATACTTCAAGCTTCCCCCTCAGTAATGACTTTATCATCATATCAGCTCCATTATCATCTCTATAAACCTTTTCAGGTTACACTTCCTTAGAAGCAACCACATCACGTATCCCATGATACCTCCTCTGAATGTGTTTTGACTTCAAATGAAATGTAGAATTCTTACTAAGACAAATTGCGCTTTGACTATCACAAAGTAGCACATACATTTCTTGCTTGAAACCGATCTCTTCAACGAAATTCTTCATCCACAACAACTCCTTACAAGCTTCAGTTGCAGCAATGAACTTTGTCTCAGTTGTAGATAGTGCTACACACTTTTGCAGCCTTGACTGCCATGCCACAGCTCCACCCGCAAATGTTATCAAGTAACCCGAAGTAGACTTACTAGAATCAACATCTCCAAACATGTCAGAATCAGTAAAACTGACAAGCAAAAGCTTCGTACCCCCAAATGTAATCTTAATATCAGAAGTCCCTCTAAGATATTTCAAAATCCACTTTACAACATTCCAATGTTCTCTTCCCGGATCGGAGAGAAACCTGCTGACAACTACAAGGGCGTAGGCTAAATCTGATATTGTACAGACCATGGCATACATCAAACTACCCACTGCAGAAGCATATGGAACCTTCACCATATCTTCCTTTTCAGCATATGTCTTCGGACTTTGTTGACTGCTCAGTCTTTCGTGTGGTGCAAGAGGAGTACTCAACACTTTAGACTTGTCCATGTGAAACCTTTTAAGAACCTTTTCAGTGTACTTCTCATGAGACAAGTGAATCAGCTTCTTACCACTGACTCAAACAACTCCGATACCGAGAATCTATTTTGCTGGACCCATATCTTTCATGGCAAAGGACATGCTTACGTTAGCTGCTCTTTCAGCTCCTTAATTCTCTCTATGTTCCTGCCCACAATCAACATATCATTGACATACATAAACAAGTTAATAAAATCATCATCACGAAACACCGTCATAAATACGCACTGGTCTAAATCAGTCTCTGCATAACCATGTTCCCCCATAACAGATTTGAACTTCATGTACCATGATAAGGGGGTTTAGGCCTTAGAGAAAATCAATGTAGTAAGGTAAGTAGCGTGTCAATCCAATTCCTGAGAGCTATTGAACAAAAAGAATGCAAGTCATTGTATTCCACTAAATGCAATCAAGAAGTTTGTTTTATAGAGTAACTAGTAACAAGCATGCAAGTAAACAAGAATAACTAAGCTTTGCTTCAATGAGATAAGAGAACCTATGGGTAGATGTATTGACTTTGGGTGATTAAGCTACTCTTTAGGGTGAGGTTTCAAACAATCAATCATATCCTATAGGTCTAGACACAATCCTAAACTAATCATTTGTCAAGGTAAAAGCTCCTTTGCTATCAATCTCTAAACATCAAGTGTCCTTGGTCTAAATCAATCAAGCAAGCATTGAGAACAAGTCTAGTAACCATCTAAGTATCCCTAGCATCAAGTGTCCTTGGCTAAACAAGCAAAGAGCATTACTACATTGGTTCAGACATTTTCACAAACACCTTGTGGGCAAGAAATGTCTACTGATCTAGAATAGAAGGGTTAATTCTAATCTAGCATTGAGATCAAGTATTAAGCATAGAATAAGAAGGATCTAACACTAACCACCCTAGATGGTCACTTAATCACCCTAATCACCTTAACCCATAAGCTCAAAGAGATTCTACTCACTAATCTTCATGTTTAATCCTAAACCCATGATGGATAGAAGACTAACCATGATTAGAAGATGAAATAGATTCAATTTAATAAAAACAAAATCTTAGATTAATCAAGGATACAACTTTCTCAAATGTGTTTTGTTTAGAGAAAAGAAGATATGATTCCCAAAGGGGATTACAAGACCATTTATATAACCTAGGAAACACAAGGGTTTTAATGTGAAAACACCAAAAGGGTAAAGGAAAATCTGAGAAATTTCTGGTCCAAACCGGCTCGGCCCGGGTGATGGTACCCGAGCAAGCCTCTCGCCCTGCTCTCTCCTTGACCGCGCGGATGCTGGTACCCGAATAGGCCAGCCCGAGCAAGACCATCGAGCTCCTTCCCTTCTCGACCGCGCGGGTGCTGGAACCCGAGCAGGCCAGCCCGCGCCAGACCTTGACCACTTGTGTGCGCCTAGTAGATTGATCATAACTCCTCCAATACAGTTCCAGATGACTTGAAACCACTTCCATTAGAAAACTAACACAATTTCCCATGTACTCCCAAAATATGAGCTTCAAAAGATATTTTTAAGATCTCCATCCATTTTCATATTTCAACCTTTTGCATCACAAATATATCTAAACACCTCCAAAAGCTCAATAGGACACTCAAACACCTGAGAAAGAATTATGAATGCAATATGAATCCAAAAGATGTCTAAACCTAAATCTATATGATGATTTATGTAGAAAATGAAATGCTAAAACTATGTAAATATGCATCATATCAACTCCCCCAAACTACTCCTTTACTTGTCCTCAAGTAATTAATTAAAGACCAAAGGGAGAGAGAATGAAAATGGGAGCTCAAAACCAAAGGATACACTTCTTATACTCAACACCATATCCTAAACAAACATAACCTGTAGCATAAATAATCTCAATTAGTACACTCTAGCTTCTCAAGGCCTATCAAGACTCTTTCTTTTAGACAAGTTGTGGATCGACAATCAACAAATCTCTTTAACCAACTCTCACATTCAATTAAGCATTAGCTAATAAGGTGAGTTCTTGCATATGGAAACTTGATCTTAATCATTTGGCTTGGTAAGTGAAATGGCTAAATGAGAATAGGAGAAGGGTTTAAATACATTTCTTTTTAGTGGCTTACACTCAAGAATAAGAGTTTGATCATTATGCAAAATCTATCTAAGAAAAGCAGCAATGTATGCATACATTGCTTGTTCTTATCAATCTACCCTTTTCCTAGTATCTTTAAACTCTACCCTTTTCCCTGGTCTAAATCTCAAACGCATTTATCCCCAAAAACATTAAGATCATTATCTTTTTCACATACCCAATGAACTCTTTCTCTTTTCCTTTCTTTTGAACCAACTATGGACCTTTTCTTCACTTTTACTTAAGCTCTACTCTTACTTTTTTTTTATTCTTCCCCAAAAGTCTTTTTATAGACTCTTTTCTTTTCTTTAGTCTAATGAGTTTCTTATTTGACGTTTCTACAGCTTTTCTTTCTTTTTTCTTTTGATCCCTAGTGGTTTTCCTTTTCTTTTTCTTTCTTTGGTTCATTATTTTCACTCATCTAACACCCCAAGACCCAAAATAAACTCTTTTGCATCACAATACCAAACTTCCCATCCTAATTGCTAGCTCTCAAGAGGTCCTATAGCTAGCCTGAGATAAGAACAACCAATTCTGCCACTAATAATCTCAATTTTTTGCACATGACAAGCTATCAAAAGAGACCTCACACAAACAAAATGATTTAGGCTTCAAAGAATGGTAAGAGTTTAAAGGTAAGGAGTGCCATTTGGGTTTTATAAAGAGTGTTATGAAGGATAAATAAAACCCAAATGTGTATGACCCATGATCAAGTATGCAAGTTCCAATAAGCAAGAAAGATTAAGTTCATTGGTTTAAAGAGAATGTTAATTTCACACAAGAAACAAGTTTCAAGAAGAGTTTTCAAGGCTCAAAGCATGCAAACTTTTCAAGAGATGCTTAAGCTACTTGCTATGATTAGCTAGGGTGAAGTTTTGAGTTCTAAGCATGTTTTTCCTTATTAGGTATTCTCCGAATGCATGAATGCAATCTAAATGCTTCTAGACTCAATCCTAAAGATGCAGATGATGCAACCTAAATGCTTGTTTTTGTTTTTTTTTCTTGAATTTTTTCAATTTTTTTTTGATTTCTCTATGCATATATGTATGTACAATGCAATGCATGAGACTCAAAATCAACGAAACAAACATGATCAAATACTTGGTACCTCCTCCAAACTTAAATCACACAGTCTCAGTGTGATTAAGAGAGAAGGGGATACCAAAAATATAATAAAAGCAATGGTATATACAAAGAATGGTTAGAGTGATACCTCAAGTGGGAGTGAGCAGTGTTGTGGCTATTGGTGTTTGGGCATGACCTTTGGGCATATTGAGGAGACCCCCAAACTTTTTCCTAAGCTTAGCTGTCCTTGAAGTAGAGAAGAATTTGGTGAGGAAGGCTTTCATACATTCCTCCCAAGTGGTGATAGAGTCTCTTGAAAGGTTCTTCTCCCAAGTGTGGGCTTTGTCTCCCAAAGAGAATGGGAACAACCTCAGCTTGAAAGCATCTTTAGAAACACCATTGATCTTTCTTGTCCCACATAGCTTATCAAAGCTATCAAGGTGGTCTAGGGGATCTTCCAAGACAAGTCCAGGATACTTTTTGCTCTAGATCATGTTCATAAGGCTTGACTTGATCTCATAGTTGGTGTTCTGAACAGCTGGAGCTCTAATACTGTTGGGGTCAAAATCGGTACGACGGAATCATTAGCCAAAATTCCCCGCAAACGCGTAAACGCAACAGTTTTATGAATCTCGAGAATTATTTTATAAAACTCGAGAGATCGTTTTATAAAACTCGAAGATCGTTTTATAAAAACTCGAAGATCGTTTTATAAAACTCGAGAGATCGTTTTATAAAACTCGAGAGATCGTTTTATAAAACTCGAGAGATCGTTTTATAAAAC